>WNWK01000721.1:167500-396852 GCA_009830355.1 Cherax destructor
CTGGCCCTAAGCGAAACAAAGCTGAAGGGGGTAGGCGAGTTTCAGTGGGGAGAAATAAATGGGATTAAGTCAGGAGTATCTGAGAGAGTTAGAGCTAAGGAAGGGGTAGCAATAATGTTGAAGGATCAGTTATGGAAGGAAAAGAGGGAATATGAATGTGTAAATTCAAGGATTATGTGGATTAAAATAAGGGTCGGATGCGAAAAGTGGGTCATAATAAGCGTGTATGCACCTGGAGAAGAGAGGAGTGTAGAAGAGAGAGAGAGATTTTGGGAGATGTTAAGCGAATGTATAGGAACTTTTGAACCAAATGAGAGAGTAATTGTGGTAGGGGACCTAAATGCTAAAGTGGGAGAAACATGCAGAGAGGGTGTAGTAGGTAAGTTTGGGGTGCCAGGTGTAAATGATAATGGGAGCCCTTTGATTGAACTTTGTATAGAAAGAGGTTTAGTTATAGGTAATACATATTTTAAGAAAAAGAGGATAAATAAGTATACAAGATATGATGTAGGGCGTAATGACAGTAGTTTGTTGGACTATGTATTGGTAGATAAAAGACTGTTGAGTAGACTTCAGGATGTACATGTTTATAGAGGGGCCACAGATATATCAGATCACTTTTTAGTTATAGCTACAGTGGGAGTAAAAGGTAGATGGGATACAAGGAAAATAGAATCAGTAAGTAAGAGAGAGTGAAGGTTTATAAACTAAAAGAGGAGGCAGTTAGGGTAAGATATAAACAACTATTGGAGGATAGATGGGCTAGTGAGAGTGTAGGCAATGGGGTCGAAAATGTATGGGGTAGATTTAAAAATGTAGTGTTAGAGTGTTCAGCAGAAGTTTGTGGTTACAGGCGAGTGGGTGCGGGAGGGAAGAGGAGCGATTGGTGGAATGATGATGTAAAGAGAGTAGTAAGGGAGAAAAAGTTAGCATATGAGAGGTTTTTACAAAGTAGAAGTGATGCAAGGAGGGAAGAGTATATGGAGAGAAAAAGAGAGGTTAAAAGAGTGGTGAAGCAATGTAAAAAGAGAGCAGATGAGAGAGTGGGTGAGATGTTATCAGCAAATTTTGTTGAAAATAAGAAAAAGTTTTGGAATGAGATTAATAAGTTGAGGAAGCCTAGAGAACAAATGGATTTGACAGTTAAAAATAGGAGAGGAGAGTTATTAAATGGAGAGTTAGAGGTATCGGGAAGATGGAGAGAATATTTTGAGGAGTTGTTAAATGTTGATGAAGACAAGGAAGCTGTGATTTCGTGTGTAGGGCAAGGAGGAATAACATCTTGTAGGAGTGTGGAAGAGCCAGTTGTGGGTGTAGGGGAAGTTCGTGAGGCAGTGGGTAGAATGAAAGGGGTAAGGCAGCTGGGATTGATGGGATAAAGATAGAAATGTTAAAAGCAGGTGGGGATATAGTTTTGGAGTGGTTGGTGCTATTATTTAATAAATGTATGGAAGAGGGTAAGGTACCTAGGGATTGGCAGAGAGCGTGTATTGTTCCTTTGTATAAAGGCAAAGGGGACAAAAGAGAGTGCAAAAATTATAGGGGAATAAGTCTGTTGAGTGTACCTGGTAAAGTGTATGGTAGAGTTATTATTGAAAGAATTAAGAGTAAGACAGAAAGCAGGATAGCAGATGAACAAGGGGGCTTTAGGAAAGGTAGGGGGTTTTAGACCAAGTGTTTACAGTGAAACATATAGGTGAACAGTATTTGGATAAGGGTAAAGATGTTTTTGTGGCATTTATGGATTTGGAAAAGGCGTATGATAGGGTAGATAGGGGGCAATGTGGCAGATGTTGCAGGTGTATGGAATAGGAGGAAGGTTACTGAAAGCAGTGAAGAGTTTTTATGAGGATAGTGAGGCTCAGGTTAGAGTGTGTAGGAGGGAAGGGACTATTTCCCAGTAAAAGTGGGCCTTAGACAAGGATGTGTGATGTCACCGTGGTTGTTCAATATATTTATAGATGGGGTTGTAAGATAAGTGAATGTGAGGGTCTTGGCAAGAGGTGTTGGGCTAAAAGATAAAGAAGCAAATACAAAGTGGGAGTTGTCACAGTTGCTTTTTGCTGATGACACTGTGCTTTGGGAGATTCTGAAGAGAAGTTGCAGAGGTTGGTGGATGAATTTGGTAGGGTGTGTAAAAGAAGAAAATTGAAAGTGAATATAGGAAAGAGTAAGGTGATGAGGATAACAAAAAGAATAGGTGACGAAAGATTGGATATCAGATTGGAGGGAGAGAGTATGGAGGAGGTGAATGTATTCAGATATTTGGGAGTGGACATGTCGGCGGATGGGTCTATGAAGGATGAGGTGAATCATAGAATTGATGAGGGGAAAAGGGTGAGTGGAGCACTTCGGAGTCTGTGGAGACAAAGAACCTTGTCCATGGAAGTAAAGAGGGGAATGTATGAGAGTATAGTTATACCAACGCTCTTATATGGGTGTGAAGCATGGGTGATGAATGTTGCAACGAGGAGAAGGCTGGAGGCAGTGGAGATGTCATGTCTGAGGTCAATGTGTGGTGTGAATATAATGCAGAGAATTCGGAGTTTGGAAATTAGGAGGAGGTGCGGGGTTACCAAAACGATTGTCCAGAGAGCTGAGGAGGGGTTGTTGAGGTGGTTTGGACATGTAGAGAGAATGGAACGAGACAGAGTGACTTCGAGAGTGTATAAATCTGTAGTGGAGGGAAGGCGGGGTAGGGGTCGGCCTAGGAAAGGTTGGAGGGAGGGGTAAAGGAAGTTTTGTGTGCGAGGGGCTTGGACTTCCAGCCAGCATGTGTGAGCGTATTTGATAGGAGTGAATGGAGGCATATGGTTTTTAATACTTGACGTGCTGTTGGAGTGTGAGCAAAGTAACATTTATGAAGGGATTCAGGAAACCGGCAGGCCGGACTTGAGTTCTGGAGATGGGAAGTACAGTGCCGGCACTCTGAAGGAGGGGTGTTAATGTTGCAGTTTTATAACTGTAGTGTAAAGCACCCCTCTGGCAAGACAGTGATGGAGTGAATGATGATGAAAGTTTTTCTTTTCGGGCCACCCTGCCTTGGTGGGAATCGGCCGATGTGTTAATAAAAAAAATAATATATATATATATATATATATATATATATATATATATATATATATATATATATATATATATATATATATATATTATTAAAGCAGTATAAAAAGAGGTTTAAAATTATGTAGTAGCCAAATTGGTGCAACCAAAAACTTAGATAACTTTTAGATGGCGCTGTCCCCCAAATAATTTTTTTGGACCCCAGTACTATAAATGAAACACTGCAGTACTTGGATATGTTTGTTCTAAGTCGTTTTGCCATCTGTTGTATAAATTCAATACAGAGATGACGTGCAAAGACACAAGATGTGTTAATTTGTCCTTAGTGGCGAGTCGAGATTTCAGTTCTAATATACAGGTCACTATTTAGTGTGTTTATAACTTGCATAAAATAAGCGTAATTATTCACATATTTTTCAGGTATTAAAAATACAGGAACTGAACCTACACACAAACGAAATACTAAAATCTTGGTATGATTTTTAATTCTTAATATGCGTTATCTTATGGCTTGTTCGTAAATTGCGTATTCTAATTCTTATGCGCCGCATGCTCTATGGATTATAAAGTGGCCATTAATTTATTTCTGGTGTACAAGTATTGGTAGTAATAGTTGTGGCATCTGTAAAAAAAATAGTGGAAGTTGTAATAATATATGTTTAAATATTAGTAGTTATGTTAAAGCTATGTTCATCATTCATTTACCCGCCCCATCAAAATTTCAACGTATTCTTTCCATACAATATAATGTTTCATGACTCGACTTTCAATATGGTAGTTTCTCCGGAAAGATTGGAAGGGAGAGGACAGAAACTTGTTTTGGTTTATCCAAGTTGATGTTTTTGCATTAGTTTGGAAAGTAGCTTTTAAAAAGTAGTTTAATAGATAATCTCGATTTGTGCAAAAAAGATCTTTTTCATGTCCGCCTCACCTCTTCCTTTCTTCTCCTCTCCACTCTCGGTCTTCCCTACCTCCCTCTTCACCTCTGGTGATGCCTAGATATTTTTGCTCGTGAAGTGCGCTTTAATCTCCATTGTGGAGGCAGCACCCAGGCTGCAGCAAACATTGTGGAGGCAGTATCCAGGCTGGATCAAACATGCTCAGGTTTCAAGAAGCGGCCTCTCGCTCACACGCACTCCACTATATGAATATTTTACCGGCTTCCTCAAGTCTTGCCGATCCTAGTCGCCACTTAGGTGCAATATTGGAAGAGGGAGAGGGGGAAGGAATGTGATGCACCTTGATGCTAATTGGTTTCTCCTGCCTCTGTAACGAGGCCTAAACTAACACCCTGCGAGGGTGGTACTGATTGTTAATCTTCAGCTTTCGGCACAGTTTCTTAATATCTAATTCGATTCCAAAGTTTCTTGCATCTTTTGCCTGATGATACCTTCATGTAATTTTTTATCCATGTAATTTTTTATCCATGTAATTTTTATCCAGTTCGTTCACAAATTTATTGCCTTCGAGTCTGTCCCATTTCTTTATGCTCTATTACTCTCATCTTTCTTTTTTTAGGTCAGTGGGAATCACTGGCTCTGTTTGTGTTCCCCTCTTATTCTTTGTTAGTCTGAACTACTCTATAGCCTCCCAGAACTCGATGGTGAAACAGTTCATCACAGTTAACGAGGTCAGTGTCTCTATTATGTTGTTCCATTGAATTCATGGAAGAAAATCTTACACTCAAAGTTGTTTCTTCTGTTTTCTGGCTTTCCGGTCAGCTATTCTTCTCCATTTGTGCTCACCACTACTCGCAAGTTCTCATTCATTATAGTATGGTCACTGACTCTCAGCCGAATAATCTGGCTCATCCTTCCTTAGTCGGACACATAGAAGAGTAAATACTTTTTTTAAAGGCCAAACTGACTGGCTTATTTCTGCTACACGTTCTTGTGAACTAATGAGGCAATTACCAACAGCCCGTCCAATCAATAGTGGGAGAAAAATTGAGTCTCTTAAAATCCTTGTGTTGAATGACTAGAGACCACGAGACCCCCTTTTTTTTAAACCAAAAACCGTCGCACAATAAAAATTAGTTGGCAGGCCAATCACTCGATAAAAAATGAGTAATTTGTTATTTCAAAAATGAAATAACTCGTATAACTAAGTTTTAGTTACAGATAGAATAAAGAAAAAAAATAGTCTACTCAGATTATATACTAACTTAAGTAAATAATTGTTTTTACACACACAACCCGCACATAAAAAAAGAGAGGAGCTTACGACGACGTTTCGGCCCGACTTGGACCATTTACAAAGTCACACTAACGGGTTGTGTGTGTATTGTTCCAGTCACGGTATTGTGCCTTTTTTGTTATAATTGTTTTTCTTTTCTTACCAATACCTTATTCTTCGTTACTCCAGACTCCTCTTACTCCTCCTTGGTGGTGGCTCTTCGATGGCTCTCCTCCTTCAAAAGACATCTCTTTCGCCACTGCTCACTCAAGCATTGCATTTAAATTTACTAGAAGTATTGATATTTCTAAACGCTTTTTATTGTCAGGATATGATATTGAAAACTCTGAGCATGATTCACCCTTGAAATAAGTTTTAATAATCAGTATTGATTTAAATGTGTCCAATTTAAGTTGGCGTTCTCTCTCCTCAGTCCATAATGAATTCTACTGAAGAATCAGATCCTATCAATGTAAAATGAAAACTTGCTAGCAGCTCTCACTGTTGGTGATTTGATCCTTCTAAAGACGTTCAAAGATTTCTTTTCAATGTCTCATGTCTTACAATTACCATTATTACACTCATTTATTTTACTCTCATTGGCAGACTTTGTGACATCACTGAAATCATCAAAGAGGTTTTCTTCGTATATAACGAAGCTTGGCGAGATAATCTTTATTTGTTGGTCGCATTGTTATTTTTTCCAAACCAAAAGATTTACTTTAGAATCTCATTCCATTTTTACAAATACACTAAATAAATGGAAGAACTATTCTTGAATATATTGTAGTAACGTAAAAATCAGAGGCATAGTTCATGAATGATTTTTCTGTCATCAAACCTTCTTGAAATAGTTTTATTTCTGTTTTCAGAGTGCAATGCAAAACTCTTTTCATTATAACGCATTATTGTCTTCCTAATAAACACATCAGTTTTTCTTCAATTGCTGCGGCTTCCTCTTGTTTAATTCGCGGAATAGCTTCTAAAAAGCTTTTTAATCCGAGTTTTTGAAAAACAAGAAAGATGAAAGATATCTTGTTCATTAAAAAATCATATAAAATCTTTGGGCATGTATCGCATGTCGTTAATCCACAAAATAGTTTTATGGTCGATTTCCACAAAATCATAAAAGCATTTAATAAAGATTTTCTATTCTAACTTTGAACTGGTAAAGAAAAACAAACTCGTTCCACAGAACAACATAAACATACATAGTTAAAACATCAACAGCAGCATGAACAACTTTATGTATGTATGCTCCACAGCCTACACTATAATTTTTCTGTTTGATCTTTATTCAGATTTTGTGAAAAGATCGTTTCTTCTTTTTATTTATGAAGCTTCCGACGTTTGAGTTGGTTTTATATGCTAAAATGCCTAGTATTTTATCAGCGACATCACATATTTATTTATTCGAAGGAGGCTTGACAGTTCATTTTTTTCTGTTGCAATACATCTATGGGACACACACGATCTGACAATAATAGGTACAACCTTCAGATCAATGTGATTAGAAGGATAGCTAATCAAAAATATTTATTGTTTAAGTCTTTATTTACTTTTTATATGCATACTGTGATAAGACGTCCGAACTAGCATTGCACATTGTGCTCAGGTGAATTTTAAGGTAGGTAAAGTACCATCCATAGATTGAATATTATTGTGATAAAATGATGAAGCCTCTTGCACATCTAGTTCTCCTTTTTAGCTCGCCTATTATTTTTGGGTCTAAAAATGAGGTCAGTAATTTACTTGAACGCTTTGCAGACACACCAGCCTTATGCTTTTTTGTGCTACGTGATAAACTATTACGCCTTTTTCCTCGTGTAAAATCTTGAATAATTACTCTAGCTCACTCAATCTTAGGTTGCTGGAGCCTTTACATGGACAGAGAATGATACCCGAGCTTAAGGGCAAATCAATTCACCTCTTCACTGTTAATATCTGTATAAATATAAACATATAGAACTTGTAGCCTGAGCTTAATAACAATGAAAAATCAGTTAAAATCTTCACTGTTAATAAACTGACATAGTTTACCACTGGAGAAATGTATAGGAAAACCTGATATGAGCAAACCTAATCAAAGTTGGTGCAATAAGTTGCAATAGCTCCTGATAAAAAGTGAAATAGGGAGTTTGCTAGGTCAGATCAAGTGCTTTAGGGCAGTGATTATGTCGGAAATAAATTCTGTGTGCCCGCCGTTAGACAGGACATTCTATTAAGAGATAGTGAAATGATAATGGAACTTGGCAGTTCTCATAAAGTGATGCCGAACGTTTCTCCATAAGATACTCATGAGTAGGATGCTTTTGTGAGATGTGTAGGCAGCGAAGTGTAGTCTCCTAAGCCCGACAGCATTGAAAAGATGATGACCAGAAACTCAAACATGATTTAATATAATAGAATTTGTTGTGAACCAACTCAGACCACCGCTGATTCCAACGGCTGCGACGTTGTCAAGAGATTACTGCAAAAATTTCTTAGATGGAATACTCCTATATGAAATGAGGTCATCAACGACAGACCTCGCAGGAGAGTCAGCCCTAACATCTATATGTCCAGGGACACATTAGATAGAAATGTTCTTTTTATTAATACATCGGCCGTTTCCCACCAAGGCAGGGTGGACCGAAAAAGAAAAACTCATCATTTACTCCATCACTGTCTTGCCAGAGGCGTGCGTACACTACAGTTATAAAACTGCAACATCAACACCCCTCCTGCAGTGCAGACACTGTACTTCCCATCTCCAGGACTCAGCTCCGGCCTGCCGGTTTCCTTGAATCCCTTCATAAATGTTACCTTGTTCACACTCCAACAGCCCGTCAAGTTCTGAAAACCATTTGTCTCCTTTCACTCCTATCTAACACCCTCACTCATGCTTGCTGGAAGTCCAAGCCCATCGTATACAAAACCTTGACCCCCCTCCTTCCAACCTTCCCTAGGCCGACCCCTACTCCGCCTTCTCTCCACTACAGATTTATACACACTCGAGGTCATTTTATTTTGTTCCATTCTCTCTACATGTTCGAACCACCTTACAAACTCCTCCTCAGTCTTCTGGATAATAGTTTTGGTAATCCTGAACCTCCTAATTTCCAAACTACGGATTCTCTGCATTATATTCACACCACACATTGCCCTCAGACATGACATCTCCACTCCCTGCAGCCTGCTCCTTGTTACAACATTCACTACCCATGCTTCACACCCATACAAGACTGTTAGTGTAACTATACTCTCATACATTCCCCTCTTTGCTTCCATGGATAATGTTCTCTGTCTCCACAAGCTCCTCAGTGCACAACTCACCTTTTTTCACCTCGTCAATTCTATGATTCACCTCATCTTTCATAAACCCATCTGCTGACACGTCCACTCTCAAATATCTGAATACATTCACCTCCTCCATACTCGATCCCTCCAATCTGATATCCAGTCTTTCGTTACCTATTTTTTTTTGTTATCTTAATCACCTTACTCTTTCCTATATTCACTTTTAATTTCCTTCTTTTACATACCCTACCAAGCTAATCCACCAACCTAAGCAATTTTTCTTCAGAACCTCTCAAAAGCACAGTGTCATCAGCAAAAAGCAACTGTGAGAACTCCTACTTTGTGTTAGATTCCTTATCTTTTAATACCACGCCTCTTACCAACACTCGAGCATTCACTTCTCTTACAACCCCATCTATAAATATACTGGGCAACCATGGTGACATCACACATCCCTACTTTTACTGGGAAATAATCTCCCTCTCTCCTACTTACTCTAACCTGAGCCTCACTATCCTCGTAAAAACTTTTCACAGTAACCTACCTCATATTCTATACATTTGCAACATCTGCCATATTGCCCCCTAATGTCTTTGGTTGCGCCGCATTTCTAGTAAACATAAAGTCGTATACGAAGAACGATAGGATGAGAAGAACATTTCTGGATAGCCTGTTACGCATTTAGAAAAAAAAATCTGAAACGACAACAGTTGCTGAGTTTAGGTAGTGAAGGAATACGTATAAGGACCATAAGAATTACATGTAACTCAGCTGTAAAAATGCTACCTGAGTCTATTAAATGACTTAGTATAACTGTCCGAAAAAAACTGTTACAAACCCGACACGGTCAGAGGAATTAGAACCATCACTGTAAACTGCAATAATACTAGAATGAGATAGGGAGTCATTAAGAAAAATGGATCGATAAGCTATAGTAGGTAATAGAGCTATCGCACAAGGAAGTGAGAAAGAACAGACACGAATTATTGGAACTTCCAAATGTGGAAGTTATAAGTTAGATGCTGGATGGACATACTGAAGGGGTAAATGAAAGTTGACCCATGAAAGGGAATACGGAAAGAAAGGGACGTAGTGAAGAGGGGAGGCTATCAAACAGAGAATATCTACTAATAACTGTTACTAACCCATGTGTATTAGACAATGGGCATCAGGGGTCAGTTTTGGGCCCCTTGTTGTTCAAAATTTACATAAACGACATAGATGAGGGAATAAATAGCAACATAAGCAAATTTGCATATGACACCAAAACATTAGAGCACTCCAGGATGATTTGAATACACTGATGCAATGGTCGAAGAAGTGGCAGATGCAGTTTAATGTATACAAATGCATAGTTCTAAAAGATGGGCAGGACAAAAACCATGCCATATATAAACTGAATAATGTAGATCTTAATACTTGTGATTGCAAAAAGCATTTAAGAGTTCTGGTTATCAGTAATCTGAAACCAAGGCAACAGTGGCTTACGCGACGGTCTGGAGTTTTGAGACTGACCGCGGGTTCGAACCCCACCCGTGGTATGGTTTGCAATCGTGTCATTACGATTTCGTGAGTCATGTTGACGGCTTTGAAGGGGACCTGAGCTAGAGTTCGTTACGGCCATGCTAGCGGGAGATTCGTCTGTAAAAACTTGCATTTGTGGACACAGTGGTGCCTATGCTAACCTTCCTATGAACCGCATCTCATATTTTCTTCCTGAGTTCTCTTCTCTGGCTTAACGCAGTCACAACTGTGAGTACCACTGAGACCAACATGAACTGGGGTACTTGGAATTGTTTGGAGTTGACTGGTGAGACAAAATCCAAAGGCCAGATGAGCGTTAGTCGTGTTCTAGATGCAGATACAAGGCATATTCAGATGGAAGCGCAATATAAGATACATCAAAGCATGATAAGGGAAGGTGAGGACGATTACCTGGTTCAACTCTGACATGTAAAAAGGACAGAAATTGTGGGAACTGCGTTCACTTTTACTCGGACCAGGTTCACTAATTTCGGGCCTCGCAAGCAGAAAATAGCGGCAAAGCACGAGATACGAAACGCTTAGCTGATTAACATCACAACTGAATAACACCAATGTTGCAACTCATCAGTCACACCCCTACTGTAACATAATCATTCCACTATTGCAACACAGCTGACATCACTTTCAAAGGACAACAATCGCCACTATTGCCACAAAATTAAACAACTATTGCACATCAATCAAACCATTCCTACAAGACATCAATCTTGCAATCATATTATTAATACATATCAGTAACAACAATACCGCACATCAATAACAACTCTGCTGCAACACATGCTGCACAAAAGCATTTTGGTGCAAGTGGGAACATTTAAAAACAAAGTGTCCGTCAACAAGGGTTCAGTCGGGATGATGGAGCTAAACCCGACGTGTTGGATAAACAACCACGGCAAGGTACACGAGCCGAGAGCATTGCTGGATAACAGTGCCAACAACAGTCGTGGATGACAATGCCAGCAGTAGTTGTGGATAACAGTCAGCAGTAGCCGTGAATAAAAATGGCAGCAGTAGTCGTGGATAACAGTGGCAGCAGTATTCGTGGATAAAGGTGGCAGTACTAGTCGTGGATAACAGTGTCAGCAGTAGCCGTAGATAACAGTGCCAGCAGTAGTCGTGGATAACAGTGCCAGCAGTAGTCGTGGATAACAGTGACAGCAGTAGTCGTGGATAACAGTGGCAGCAGTAGTCATGGATAACAGTGGCAGCAGTAGTCGTGGATAACAGTGCCAGCAGTAGTCGTGGATAACAGTGGCAGCAGTAGTCGTGGATAACAGTGCCAGCAGTAGTCGTGGATAACAGTGGCAGCAGTAGTCGTGAAACAGTGCCAGCAGTGTCGATAACAGTGGCAGTAGTCGTGGATAACAGTGGCAGCAGTAGTCGTGGATAACAGTGGCAGCAGTAGTCGTGGATAACAGTGCCAGCAGTAGTCGTGGATAACAGTGCCAGCAGTAGTCGTGGATAACAGTGCCAGCAGTAGTCGTGGATAACAGTGGCAGCAGTAGTCGTTAGCTAATGGTTCACAAAGTTCCATTTTCCACTCCTTAAAAACCCTTGAAAAAAAGTTCATCCTGTTTAATATCGATATCCCTAGTGACTGTGATATTACATAGTTCATCTTCAGGGCCACTGTGAAAATTAGTTACTGGGATATCGTTAGTGTCTCCTTATGTGAAAACTGAGAGGAAATAATTATTAAAATGATCTTTGTCAGCAAGCTATCAAGAGTTAGTTCTAAAAGGAAATAACTTTTCTCTAACCTTTGTATTATATACCTGGAAAAAGCCTTTGGGCTTAGTTTTCGAATAATTTTTCACTTTTATTTCAAATTCTTGTTTATCTTTTATTATCCCTTTCTTAACTTTCCTCTTAATGTGAGTATACTGATTACCTGGAGTTTACCTGGAAAGGGTTTCTGGGGTCAACGCCCCCGCGGCTCGGTCTGATACCAGGCCTCATGGTGGATCAGGGTCTGATGAATGAATCATAAATCTCCTGTAGTTTGGAATCAATGAATTGTCTCCATTCAGCAGATTGATGTTCATAGCCCATTTCCTTAATAAAAAAAGGTCACATCAGTGTACAAACATACACACTATCCCCCATATGGTATGGCGTACACGAGAGAGAGATTTTTGTTCCTTTTCCTAAAAGTTTCCATTTTTGTATCCGCGATTGAAGCATGTTGGTCTGTGGCAATCATTCGTTTTATTTTTCATCACTACATGATTTAAGTCAGGGATACTATTTTGTAGTCTAAGGTTTCCATCCTTCCACCACTTTTTATATATTTTAGTCAATATTGGCAAAATTTGATCTTTCTGGTATTTCTCAGGTTTTTGTGTTTTGGAGTTGAGTTTCCTCTTCAGTTTGGCTTCAGATAGTATATGGTAGTAGAAATATTATTATATTGGTGTGGGAATCGGTAAACTCGTTGGAGTAATACAGTACGTGGTAAAAGGAAGGCAATCAGATTCGATCCTCATCAGCGTCATGACGCCAATGAGGATCCTTCAACAAAGACATCCGTCACCCCCTTGAGGGGTTTGTTGGTGGAAGGCTGATATATTGTGTACCTCGTATGTTGACACTTTGTTCGCTGTAATTATGGTAACCAAGTTTTTTTCTTGAAATGCTCTCCGTACCATCCTAGATATTCTCTCTATTCGTTTACTCCATCCTACACATTCTCTACACCTTCCTACATATTCTATACCTCACACCACATTTTTGTATCTACATACTTTAAGCCACCCTAGTTATTCTATACACCATCCTCTAAATTATCTATACCACCCAACATATGATAAGCGCTACATCTATATTTACTTTCCACCACCCTACATATTCTTTGCACTTCACAATTTATACTCTACACAAGTCTACATATACTCTTCGCTAGCATACATATAGTTTGTGCTACACAAATCTGCATACTCTGCACTACTATTTATGTTAAAACTAACTTACATATTTACAATAAAATGGCAATGAAAATAAGTAATGTATATTTCAACCTTACCCTCAGGCCACCTAAAAGAGAGAGAGAGAGAGAGAACGAGAACGAGGGAGAAACCACTGGTGTTCGCCTTTAGCCGGGAAAGTATCTCCTGACATTGGTGCCAATGATACCAATGTTTAAACAGATGCTGGATACCGCTGGCATATACATACTTGTGGTTAAGCATCCACTAGCTTACTAGAGGTAAAATATCCACCCTATGGAACAAAGATAACATCTCCCTGCTTAAAAAAACAACAACTTATAATCAAAGGCAGTCACCGGAACTAATGCAGGTGCAAGGACAAGTCACGTACAGGAGCGAAGTCAAGTGCATTAACCAAGTCGGAGGGGGACTGTCAGGAGCAGGAATTAGGTACGAGGGGTATGTCGTGTACAGGAACGAGTGCAATGGCAGTTACAGCATCAGTTTTCAACTGGTCTTTTGAGATAAAAATTGATCAATAGAAAATTATAGTTCAAGTGAGGATTATTTGTTTTCACATACAATTTTTCTTCAATATATTATTGACGCAACCTACCACATAATATAAATATGATTCTTAACTTACTTAACGTACTAAATACTGGTGATTATTCCTCTGCCTACTTGTCATATGATTGATTTTCAGCAGTTCTTGCCTTGGGTACATCAGGATTGTTTTATTTTTCTTAATCCACAGGCTACAAAATTGCAGATTTTCTAAGGATACTGAGAAATTAATAATTCATAAACACTGATTATGTTATAGTACTATGTTTATTTTTCCTTTTGCCTCTTTAATACCGTAGTTTGGCTCTTGCTTTCTACCGAGTGCACGTAAAATTGACCTCGATAAAATACTTCTGTTACTATATAGTAGGAGAAAATGTATTACTAAATCACAGTAATCATAATATAGTACAGAATAACAATAGAATTATACTCACATAACTAAAATTAACACGTTTCAAATGTGACTTCCTAAAGTATATGATTTCCGAACCTGATTAAATCGTTTAATGAATTTAAATCAGTATTTAAGAAACGTTAATTTAATAATACTTTCTATCTCTTCAAAAAGGAAGGACATGTAATAATGTTCAAAGAATATCTAAATTCACAACACAAAAACATTAAATTTACTGTGGAGATCCAAATGCCAAATTGAGACTTCTGTGTATCATAAACTAACACTCACTGGTCTAGGCTTAAATTATTTATCATATGTTCCAAATCTGTTTAAATTTATTTCCATTAGAGAACTAATTGAACGAGGATTTTTGTTTTCTTCCGATTGGAATAACTTTGTGGAGCACCACTCAGCATTTCTCGGACACTATAGCTCGTTGTTTCCTTTCTTGTAAATATTTTTTTTGAGACACTATAGTGCTGTGCTCTTTCATTCTCTCTTGTGTGGAACTGTGTCAAACGCCTTCTTGCAGTCCAAGAAGATGCAATCTACGCACCTCTCTTTTGTCTTACTGATGTTACCCTGACATAGAACTCCAGTAGGTATGTGACACAGGATATCCCATCCCTGAAACCGTGCTGGCTGTCGTTGGTAAGCTCATTCCTTTCCAGGTGCTCCATGACTTTGCATACTATACACGTCAATGACACTGGTCTGTAGTTTAATGCTTCGTGTGTCTCTCCTTTTTTAATAATTGGGACTACATTTGCTTCATCAATACCTCAAGTAGTCGCCCTGTTTCGATAGATGTGTTGACGATTGTTATTAGTGGTACACATAGCGCCTCTGCTCTCTCTCTCTCAGGACCCATGGAGAGGTTATCCGGCCCTTTGCCTTTGAGATATCTAGCTCGTATAGGAGCCTCTTCACTTATCCCTCGGTGGTACGTATTGTGTGCAACATTTGATTGTGTACACCACTTCTCTGTCTCATATGTGAACACTTTGAATCTCATGTTGAGCTGCTCACATACTTTGTGGTCGTTTCCTTCCTCAGCCTGATTACCTGGTCATTGACTGTTGTTTTTCTCCTGATGCGGCTGTACAATAACTTCGGGTCAGATTTGGCTTTCGCTGATGTCATTTTCATTTAATTCATTTTCATTTAATGCATATTCATTTAATTTCTGGCTCTACTACTGCCCTCCTTATTGTCCTGGGTCTTTATCAGTGTTTTATAATACTTATCAGTATTATATACCATTGTTATATTCAGTATAATGAGATAATCTCCCAAGGGTCAGGTTAATTAGTGAGGATTATATCCTCTTGTTTCTGTAACGCTAATTAAGTAGTTTCTTTGTTAAGATTCATAGTAACTTCCTACCACTTCCACGAGCGCAAATACTTTCTTTACTGCTAGCGCCACTTCCTACTTCACTGTTTTTTGTCACTGCTACCTCCACTATAATTTAGTACCATAAAAACCAACAATACCGTCACTAACACTACCCTCACCTATCATCACAACACCCTCCAATAGCACCAGCACAAATGTCACCACCACTATGATCACCACTATTACCTCAAACAACACCAGTACAGTTATCACCACCACCATCGTATCCACATTCACCACAATCACTTCCACCAACAACAGCATCACATCACCGAGTTGAAGTACCTTAGCTAACTGTGCCTGGGACAACTTCGTTTATGCCTTCATCCTGAGGCAGCAACACCGGCTCTTCTCAAACATTTTCTTTAAGGAAGGGGGGGGCTCCTTGACGAGGTAAAGAGACTCTTAGTCTGAGGAACTGGACCTTTTGGACTTCTTCCTCAGACCGAACCTAATTACCCCCCAATCCTCCCTTTCCCTATCCCATCTTCACCATCCCCCAGTACCCTTCCATCCTCCTCTCCCCATCCATCCCCTATCCCCATCCTGTTTTCATCCTTTGGGATTCTCCCCACAGGAACTCTAGTTCTTAGGTAGGGGAAAGGATACCGTGGTCCAACCCATTCTGTTGAGGTTCTTGGTGATGGTGTAGTTTGTCGTGGAATCTAGATCACCTGAGGATGTCTGGAATAGACTGATGCAGTGGTCGGAGAAGTGGCAGATGCAGTTTAATGTAAACAAATGCAAAGTTCTAAATGTTGGGCAGGACAATAACCATGCCACATATAAGCTGAATAATGTAGATCTTATTACTTGTGATTGCGAGAAGGATTTAGGAGTTCTGGTTAGTAGTAATCTGAAGCCAAGACAACAGTGCATAAGTGTTCGCAATAAAGCTAACAGAATCCTTGGCTTCATATCAAGAAGTATAAATAATAGAAGTCCTCAGGTTGTTCTACAACTCTATATATCTTTGGTTAGGCCTCATTTAGATTATGCTGCACAGTTCTGGTCACCGTATTACAGAATGGATATAAATGCACTGGAAAACGTACAAAGGAGGATGACAAAGTTGATCCCATGTATCAGAAATCTTCCCTATGAGGATAGACTGAGGGCCCTGAATCTGCACTCTCTAGAAAGGCGTAGAATTAGGGGGGATATGATTGAGGTGTATAAATGGAAAACAGGAATAAATAAAGGGGATGTAAATAGCGTGCTGAAAATATCCAGCCAAGACAGGACTCGCAGCAATGGTTTCAAGTTGGAAAAGTTCAGATTCAGGAAGGATATAGGAAAGCACTGGTTTGGTAATAGAGTTGTGGATGAGTGGAACAAACTCCCGAGTACCGTCATAGATGCTAAGACGTTGTGTAGTTTTAAAAATAGGTTAGATAAATACATGGGTGGGTGTGGATGGGTGTGAATTTGGACCTGACTAGCTTGTATTACCAGGTCAGTAGCTGTACTAATTCCTTAAGTGGAAGTGACCTGACCAGGTGGTCGGCTGACCAGGTGGTCAACTAGACAATTATATGAGTGGGTGCGGTTGGGTGTGAGTTGGTCCTGACTAGCCTGTGCTAGGTCAGATGCAGTGTTCCCTCCTTAAGTGAATATAACCTGACCTGGCTGGGTCGGGGCTTAAGCAGTTGGAGATTTGGACCTGCCTCGCATGGGCCAGTAGGCCTGCTGCAGTGTTCCTTCTTTCTTATGTTCTTATGTTCTTATTCCTCTCTGGTCATCCGGGGAAGGCTTTGGGTGTTTTTCGGGTGACGGGTATATTTCTGGAGGCTGCCTTTTGGATTCCTGGGTGGCGGTGGCCAAAGGAGGTATGATTTGTGGCGGGTATCCGGCCGCCCTGTAGAGGTGAGGCTGCTATCCCGGATTGCTGGTTTACTGGCATGAAGGGCACGTGTTTCATGCCGCATCTGCACTACTAGTGGTGCTGAGGTTCTCTTGGACACAGAGGGGGATTTACGGCCCGTTTATTCCTCCTAGGAGCTATCCCTCCACGTTCCCTGCATTTGTTTTCTTTTTTTCTTTTTTCTATTTTCTTTTTTTTTCAAAAAAAAAAAACAGAGAGAAGTGACATAACCATGGAGTCCCAAATCCATGAAACAGCTTCCTCTGGGTCCTTTTCTGCTACTGCACCCTGTTCCGAACCTACCTCGTTATTTGACCACTCTTCGGACATTTATAATGCCCCTGTACCTTCTGCTGGTGCTGTTTCGTCACCAGCTCCAGGTACCATGGTGGAACCTCACTCGTGCGGCGATTTTCGGATCGCCAGCCCATCTCACGTCGGACCATCTCCAGTCCCACACCTAAACGCCCAAGTCAATTAACTGATGATACTCCTTCACTTACTTCTCACTCTACCCAAAAAAAAATGGCACGAAACTCACTACCCTTCCAAGCTATGTTTCAAAACACACAATGGACTAAGTTTTTTACTTTGCGACTGACTTTCTCAAACTATTTTTCCGATCATAGTATCAGCATGGTGCTCCTACGCCATGTTCGAGATATATCCTTTCATGCTCTCAAGAGCAGTGCACGCATAGTCAAGGTACAGAAATGCTGGCCAAGCTCGCAATCTTTCTCTTCTTACAACCATAGATCCTGTAACAATTGAAAAACATCATTCTCTCAATTCTTGTAGTGGTACACTCATTCTACTTCATATCATTGTCCAACGTAATTTCCAGACATGTGGTGAAGACATTCTGGAAAAGCTTGAGCTCCAAGACCTCCCAATTCTCATAGGAGACACTTATGTTCTCCCTTCCCGCAGGTGGAGACGCTACCCATGCTGTATAGCTCACTTAACTCTTGATTGCCGTGAGCTTCCTCGGTTTATATTGCGAGACACGTTTGCAAGTTGGAAAGGTGATCCCTACACCACAACAGTGTAGAAATTGCTGGCGTTTTGGTCATGTAGCGAAATTTTGCAGGTCCATGGCTGAATCCCCAGTCTGTGGTGCTGTCGACCATACCAATACATCTTGCCTGAATTGCAATGAAGCTCACCCATCTTATTCTCGCCGTTTCCAAGTTTACTTAAATGGGATAGAAGTCTCTCCTTATGCCATGATACTCTCATCTACGCCTCCCGGGGAGACTTTCCCGTATTTCTTATTCTCGAGTTACTAAACGGCCCCCAATCTGTCGGGGTTAGAACTTCTGCAACCTCCTCTGTGGTCACCCTTTCCACAGACACCCCTGTCCCTAATTCTTTTGCAGTCCTGGACAGAGGTCCCTACCTCTCCTCCTCATTCTGTTCTCACCTCTTCATCTTCTCACTCACTCACATAATCCCCATTGTTAAAATCTTTAACCCCTCCGTCACTTATTCTACCTGCACATTTTTTCCTTTCCAGTCTCTGTCTCTAGTTCTTCACCTCTTACTATCTCTGTTGCGAGTGTCGAGATTTATCCTTCCCATTGTACAGTACCTTCCTCTCCTGTCCCCTCCCAAGCTTCTTCTCAAGTTACCTCTAGCCTTTCGTCGCCTTCCCCCTACTTTGGTAAATTCCGTCGTCGCCCCAGTCTTTACTAACCCTCCGCCTTCTCTCTCCAATATCGTCCCACATACAACATCATTGTCCTCTGAAACGCTTGAAACTATCTCCGAATATATTGAGGAGACTAGACCATAGATGGACACTGATCCACCTCCTGGTGCTCTTCTTCACTCTTCTCCGTCTGCACAACTCCTTTCTTCGCAGCGTCTCAACCCTTTTGTTCGTTTTCCGTTGCCTCCGCATGTTTAGTTTTCTTACCCTTCTAGTCTGTAGATACCTCTATCTTCCCATTTCTTGTATCCTTCTCTTTGCAAATCATAGCTTATTTACAGCGTAATATCCCAGGTCTCAGGTAACCAGGGTGAGCTTCAGGTGTTGCTCTCCCAGTTTTCCCCGTTTGTAATTGTTTTCAAGAACCCAAATTATGCTACATTGTTATCCATCCCATCTCGGGCTATATTATATTATATTCATCGGATGAATATAATATAATGAGAGTGTGCTTCTTATATGCCCCGGGATACCACACCATCAGCTCTTTGTTAATACTTCGCTGCATTACACTGCGGCAGGCATCTGCTTGAATAAGTGGTATACAGTCTTTTCTTTTAATTTATCTCCTTCTCGGGCATTATCCATCCCAGATGTTGCATTTATGGTTTCTTCCTTACCGCCACCCTTTCTGTTATTCGGCTATTTTAATGTTCACCATTTCCTGGGGAGGGGGGGGGTCACTGTGACTCGCATCATTCAGCTAGAGGCTTTTCTCGCTTCTCTCCCCCTCCATGTTTTAAATACGGGTACTCCCACCCATTTTGACCCTCGAACTCACTCACTCTATTGCATCGATCTCTCGGTTTGCTCTTCAACTGCATTAGACTTTATCTGATCTGTCTTCCCAGACTTGCATGACAGCGATCATTTTCCAATCATCCTTACTTCTCATTCTTATTCACCACCTTCTCGCAGCCCACACTGGCAACTTGACAGAGCGAATTGGGATTTTTACTCGCGTCAAACTGCGTTTAGTGAGGATCCCTCTTCGTCCTCCATTGACGAGGTGTTACACCATCTTAGAAGGCATATGACACAGCTTAGAGATATAACATCTTGTCGCAGGCCCACCCCTTATGCCTTAGAGGTAATCTGCCATTTTTTCTTAAGAACTTCTTATCTGAGAGATATTTCCGTGTTCGGATTAATAATATGCTTTCCCCGGACTTTGTCCAAGCTGAAAGTGTCCCCCAGGGATGTGTCCTGAGCACTACACTTTTCTCCTTGCTATATATGATCTGGCATCTATTCTTCCGTCTAATATCTGGTCATCACTCTATGTTGTTGACTTTGCTATGGCTTTTGCAGGCGCTGATTGTCACCTCATTGCAGTTTCTTTCCAGCTTACGGTCAATCGTGTCTCCAATTGGGCCACTGCTCATGGGTTTAATTTTTTCTGTACTAACAGGGATTACGTTTACGCCTCGGTGCTTTTCGCTCTTCACCTGTTGAGAGCCTCTATGCAGACGCGAATATTCCATCCTTGACTGATCGCCGTGATGCTCATTGCCTCCGCTATTTTGTTCGCTCTCATGACCTCCGCAATCCTTCCATATATAGGATAGTAACGGATGTTAGTAAAAGTTCCTTATTTGTTCGTCGCCCCTGTTTACTCCGTCCCTTTTCTCTTCTACATTCGCTCTTGTCTTCTCTTCAGTTGTCCCCTTTCTATGTTCGTGTAGCATCTAACTTTTCCCTTCCGCTTTGGGAAGTTCCGACGGTTCGTGTCTGTTCTTCCCCACTGCCATGCGCGAAAGACCAAATACCTACGGTGGCTTCTTGCTCTCTTTTTCTTAATCACTTTCAGTCTCATTCTAATGCCATCGCAGTGTACACCGATGGTTCCAAGTCTCCTGACGGTGCCGGACTTGCAGCAGTGTTTCCGGACAGCGTCGTGCGAGGGCATTTATTAGCCTCGGCTAGCATTTTTACATCTGAATTGTATAAAATTCTCGTAGCACTTATCCGTATTGCATCTATGTATGTGTCGCCATTTGTAGTAGTTTGACTTCCTTAGTGCTTTGCAGGCTATAAGAAAATTGATTCACCTCATCCAATGGTTCTTCGTATCCAACTTTGGTTACACCGTATCTCTAGCAAGCACAAAGATACAGGGCAATGAAGAGACAGACACTGCTGTGCGGTCAGCAGTATATGACCTCCCATTTTCATATAGAGGTGTTCCATTCACAGACTATTTTGCTGTAATTTCTACCCACCTTCGCAACTGTTGTCAACAACGTTGGTCTGATCTGCTACATAACAAATTACATTCTATTAAACCAAGTATTGGTTTCTGGTCGTCGTCTTGTCATCAGTGTCTTCGCATCGGACACACTCGTCTTACTCACGGGTATCTCATGGAGAATCGCCCTGTTCCACTCTGTGAGAATTGTCAGGTTCCAGTTTCTGTTAGTCATATTCTGTTGGACTGTCCACTCTATCAACGAGAACGCAGAATTTACCTCCGACGTCGTCACCGCTCAAATGTCCTTATTCTATCTTCCCTTCTTGCTGATGGACTCTCCTTTAACTCACGTTCTAGTTGACTTTTTGACTGCAACTAATTTACTGCACAAACTTTGATGCTGCTGCCTCTAGAACTCCTCGCAACCCCTTCTACTTCTCAATCTTGCTGTCCTATACCCCTGCACTTTCCCCTGCAGGGGTATAGGACAGCTGTGCTGTATGACCCTACTAATAATACCTCTCCCTTTTGCTACCCAATACCCCTGTATTCTTCCCTGCCCCGCTGCTCTGTAGGACCCTTGTATGTTTTGCGCTTCATTTTTTATTATAATCTTCCCCAGATATGTAAAATACCGTAGTTCATCCTTCTCTCAATGACGTAGTGTTTGGAAATTTGTACTGTTTCATGGTGTTTTGAGAATAGACTCCATAAACCTCTTTAAGACAGCAGGTCAGGTCCTGGGGGCCTCGATCTAGCTACTGGAATATCTAGGTAGGCCATGGAACGTCTTGGTAACTCGAATTAAGTTCTGGAGCCTTGAATGTATTGATGGAGCCTTTAACTAGGTCTTGCAGCCTCGAACTCGGTTGAGGAGCCTCGAGTTCAGATCCTAGAGCATTGAATTACATCCCCTAGTACCTGAAACCTAGAGCCCGTCTATACTTTCCACGTCGGTCCTGAGTGGGAGGTCCTCTGGCAGATTCTGCAGCTAACAGACAAATCCTCGAACCTTGGGCTAGGTTCTCGAGTTAGGTCTTTGAGAAGTGAGTCAGGTTTAATTAAAGCGAAGAGAGACAGATTCAAGGGCAAGAAGCCAGGTCTTAGAGCCAGGATGGTTCTAGAGCCTCGAGTCTACTCCTCGCTAAATAATTGCAAGTGGAAGAATTATTTGTTACTCTTGTACTGCATGTCTCGGAGGAGGAGCTGCTAGGCCTCGTAACCAAATTCAGTGTTTTATAGTGGCTTAGTCGGATGTGTGACTGAGGAACCTCCTTTCTAATTGGGGTAGCTAGTCTCACATGAATTGTCTTACTTTAAGAGCTTCAATTATGTTAATTAATTGTATGTAATTAAAAAGCACCAATTGTAAATGTTAATGAAATTCAGATACATAAAGATTTCATTTAATGTTTTTTTCCAAAAGAATAAAAAATTGAAGTGGTAGTAAATAATTCGTTTTCATAAATTCGTTATTTATTCCTAAGATATAGTTCTCTCTATAACGCTGTAAATGAAAATTATGGATAGCTCAATTAGCAAGCCGTAAACAACAGGCACATGAGACAGGAGTCTCTGTGGTCAATAACTCCAGGCACCAATACAATAAGTGTCAGGGGCCCAAGACTGTTCAACTGTCTCCCAGCTTACATAAGGGGATTTCATCAACCTAAGACATCGAGATGGATGAGTATTACTCACCACTTAGACTAGGCGCCGACTAAATTTATTATTATGTTCTTTAACTCACACTATACGTGTGTAAAAAAATTATTAGTTTATATAATACGATATGTATAGTCTATTTACATGATATATTATAATGATAGGTATTTAAATATTGTCGATTGAATGAGCGAATTATTTGAGTAAAACATATTTTTTTATTCGTGATTAGGTAAAGTTATATTAATATATTTACGTTCAAGGAAGATACTACCGTCCTGCTAAGTGAGTGTGAAACGGAAACCTGTAATTCTTTAACATGGTTAGGATTGCTGGTGTCTCTCTTTCTGTCTCATAAACATGCGGGATGACAGGTATATCTTGCTACTTCTACTTGCACTTAAGTCACGCTACACATTCATGTACACACATATATATAATATCCATCTGGTCTTTCTTCTATGTTCTTAATAGTTATTGTTCCTCTTTATTTCTTTTTATCTCTTTGGGGAAGTAGAAAAGAATTCTTCTCTGTATGCCATGCGTGTCGTAAGAGGTGACTAAAATGCAGGGAGCAAAGAGCTAGCAACCTCATTTCTTGTATAAATTAATTTAAGAAGAGAAGCATCCGTTTTTTTTTTAATCGCACTGCCTGGGTGGGATACGGCCGATGTGCTGGAAAAAAAACAAAAGTTATGTCATGAAATGTTATATTTTGTAATATTTTACGTCATGTTAGGTTATATTAAGTGAGTTCTCGTTTCATTACATTTATGTATGTTAACCTACATAATTTGTTGTACATGAATGGTATGCAATACCGAAGGATGAAAATTAGAAACATGTGTAAGATCTGGGTATCATTTACTGTAGACGTTTCTCCATCCAGTGGCTTTATCAATACAAATTCAAGGACATAAGTGTAAGACAGAAAAACTATATATAAAAGATGAGGTAATCAGTCCCTCACACCAACTCCAAGGCTGAGGGACTGATTACCTCATCTTTTGAATATAGTTTTTCTGTCTTCCATTTATGTCCTTGAATTTGTATTGATAAAGCCACTGGATAGCGAAACATCTACAGTAAACGACACCCAGATGTTACACAACTGTCTAATTCCAACATAATTTGCAGCATAGAGGTGAATAGTTTATTAAAGGTATCATCGAAGTGCTGAGAATAAGTTGAGTTTGAGTGGGTATTTAGATAATATAAAACATATAAGACTAGTAAGAGGGTACATAAATCTAGGGTTGACTTTATATTCATATTCCTTCTCTGGGTGTTCTTAGTGAGGGAGTAGAGAGATTTTTATGAGCGTGTTAAATCAGAGGTAGAGAGAAGTGGTTTTTGTGGCGTGAGATTCTGATAGTGTGAGATGGTTAATATTTATGAATGGACGTTGGGAAACTGATTAGTCACACTCAAGTCCTGGTGTCAGGAACGATAGTGCCTGCGTACTGATGTTGTAATTAGGAGTGTCATTTGAATAGTGATGTTAGACGTATTCTGGAAAGACAGCTATTGAATGAATGATGAGTAAATGTATGTTGGAGAAATGGGAGTTTTGTTTAAAATTAATAATAATAGTAATAATAATAATAATAATAATAATAATAATAATAATAATAATATACACTCGACAATAACGATACAAGTCTGGTAGTTTGTTTGGCAGGACAAAGCGTAAACTTTTATTTACGCATTTTTAGGTACGCAATGAAACAGGGGTTATTTGACTTTTAGTAAATCGCTCAATGGTTCCCTGTTTTTTGTACATGCTAAGAAGTTTTTATCGTTTAAGTATAGAATTACATTTATTGGTGTTATGGTATTATTACCAACGAGAATGACTGACAGCTTGATTAAAACTAGGTGAACCACTGAGAGCCTTCAAACTAGAGAGGCTGAGCTCATCAAGGACTGGCATAGACAATACTGTTGGTCCAGCAGTTGCAAGTTGCTGGTTAGTTGATAGCTGTGATTGAGTACTATGTATTATTGTAAAACTGATCTGCATAGACATAGACTTTTTTGTCTGTATGTGGTTGGAGACAGCAGTCCTAGGAATCAGTTAACAGCCATTGACCAGCCGTTAGACAACATGTAAACGGGAGGAACAACAGAATATCAATGCTAGGACACCTGGGTCCCCCAGGGCTAGGGAGACGGATACTAATCGGAGCTCCTGGTATTTGTCCCTCGTCTTCACTTATCCAGGTCATGGCCAGCACGTGTCTAGGATATCGTCAGTGGAAATACACAGTACTAGTTAACAGGTGGGGGTAGGTATGGTTCGTCAGGAAACATTTTCCTGACGCGGGTCTTAGTCAGATGCTGACCCGCCGTTGGAGCTTTTGGACATCTGACAGAGGCCTTAAGCTGGCTTACCGGTCCACCCCTTTAAACATTATGGTCATAGTTATAACCATTTAGATATACCCCAAAAAAATACTAGTTAGTGATAATGAGTGAGTGATAATGAGTGAGTGATAATGAGTGAGTGATAATGAGTGAGTGATAATGAGTGAGTGATAATGAGTGAGTGATAATGAGTGAGTGATAATGAGTGAGTGATAATGAGTGATAATGAGTGATAATGAGTGAGTGATAATGAGTGAGTGATAATGAGTGAGTGATAATGAGTGAGTGATATGTTGCTTGCTATTTCAATATTCGTCTCATAGGAGTTACTGAGTGATGCTTCATGGTTACTGTTAGAATGAATGTTGTGTTGCAAGCCACTGAACCATTGGTGACTAATGAAGTGGTAATGGATGTTCCAGGGTAACTTGCACTGCACGTGATTGCACCACTGATGACTGCTGAAGCGTCATTGTGACAATGTTGTGTTGCAAGCAATTGAAACAATAATGAACAGCGAAGTTTTGGGTGATGTTGCAGAGTTACCATTGTAATTAATGATGTGTTGCTGGAGTCTGCACTATTGGTGACTTGTGAAACGTTGAAACATGCATTGATAATAGTGACGGTGATGTAATAAATAATATTAGTAATACAGTGATAACTAGAGAAAGTGTTGTGAGCAACTGCACGTGCAATGCAGTGATAAATAACGACAGTTGTGTGAGAAATTGCACCGATAATACAGTGATGGCTATCGACACAGGTGAAAGTTATGAATGAAATCATTAACTCTCACAGGGAAAAGATTGGAGCAAAATAAATTAGCCTCTCAGGAGGCACAATGAAAACTAAGAAAGTAGTGTTTAGAGGGCGAGTATATTGGATAATCTGCGGTGTAGTGGAACTAGGATACAAAATGTTTCTAATATAGAGAACCAATATTTCTTCTGGTATCTATTTCAAACCTAAATTTTTAATTGTGGCGAGGGCGGTTGTGATAATTAGTATGAGAGTGTGAGACAGGGCGAGATTGTTGTCCTGGAATGCAAATATATATAACGAACAAGACGGTAATTATGATGTTGGTAGTGACGGTGAGTACCTTATCACAAAATTACTGTCCTTTTGACCCCCCTACTTTTGTGTCATTATTTCAGAGGGGAAACAGAAGGTGGTAGATGGAGTAAGTAAATAATGGTGAGAAAAGAAGAGAAAATTTCCCGATTATTTATACACAGATCAATGTATCTTGGGTTTGACGCTGCTATTTTTGCTACAAAACCACAATTAGAATAAAAAAAATTGAGAATATCGCAAAATCTTTGTGAAAATAGGTTCAGAAATTGGCTGACAGTATAGCAACAACTTGCAGGACCATCATAAAACCTTGCAGTTATAACCAAAAATTTCTGAGAACATAGTACAGAATATTGACAACAGAAGCAAAATGCACTAATAATACAATAAAATGTTGTATAGTATAGCGCAAAAACATGCTGAGAATATAACAAAAACTTCTCATTTTTATTCTTGAATGATAAGCTCAGGTGACGGGTAAGAAAACTTACTGGAGATCTGTGATATAATTATCCATCTTGAAGACATAAGAGGCATGAGTCTCCTCCCCTTCTCCCCCAAGTAGAGCGTGTAATTATATACATTAGTGAGGTTGAGCGTGCATAACTTTGGCAAAGAGACGCATTCTGCTGGAGAGGAGGGTCTCAAAATATATATCTTGAGCTGTTATTATTATTATTATTATTATTATTATTATTATTATTATTATTATTATTATTATTATTGTTGTTGTGTGAGTGTGTGTCGAGTCTCAGTTTCTGGTCTCGCCTCTTCGCTGATCTCTTCTAGGTTCACTCTTGGTTTTGAGAGCCTTGTCGTACCTCTTACTAAAGTTACGTATGGATTCAACCTCTACCACTCCCATAACCAGGTCGTTCGACTTCCTAACTAATACTGAAGAAATACTTCCTAACATACCTGTGACTCTCAGACAATCTGTCCATGTCCACCCAATCAATTCCTCCTTGTATTTTAAACTTTGTTACTATATTACCCCTACTACTCCTTTCCTCTAGTGCCATCAAGGCCATATTCCATTGCTCCGGGACGTCTCGTTCAATAATATTATAATTAAAAGAAGCACTAAACTCATGAGGGTCGAGTCTTATTGCAAACTTCTTAATTTTCTCAAATTTCTTGATGTGCTTTAGCAGATGTGGATTCCGTACTGGTGTTACACACATGCTGCAGCAGTTATTCTGCTGACGTGTGGCTTAGGCGATATGCTTGGTACAATACTCACCCGAAGGAGGAAGATTTGTGTGTTAGTGTGTTTGACCTTCCTGCAGAGGCTGACCTTCCACACCAGTAGATGCAGTACCAGGTTCTTCATGCTTCTGAAGTCTTTGTACTCTCTCAGTTGTTCTCGCATCTTGTTCTGTGCCGGCTGAGGTACAGCCGGCAGTATTTTTCTATCTGCTTTATCTGTGATTTCCGTTGCATGATCCTGTATCATGCTCTTTTGATGTGAGTCAGTTTGACTCTGATAATTTATCTGAGTCATTTCAGCCTCGTCACCTGTTAGGTTGATGATAGTGAGTGAGTGTGTGTGTACATATAAGTGCATACGTGTATGCTCGTGAGTGTGTAGATGAGTGAATGTGAGTTCATGTGCATTTGAACATGCGTGCGTGTGGTTTAGTGTGCATGCAAGAGCGTGTGAGCATTCAAGAGCATGTGTGCATGCGTGTTTTTATATGTGCAAACTCATGTGCGCGTGTATGTGTGCGTACGTGTGGGAACTTGTTTGTGTATATGTATGTGTGTGTGTACTCAAGCACGTGTCTGTTATGGTATGCGCACTCGTGTGTGCATGTGTGTGTGTGTATTCTCATATTTATGATTGTAGGGGTCGAGTCATAGCTCCTAGCCCCGTTTCTTCCCAGGTACCTACTAGTTTCCCTTCTCGATGAGCTTTATCGTACCTCTTCTATAAGTTATGTATGAATACTGCCTCCACTACATCACTACAGATTGGTTCACTTCCTTTGACCCCTTGTTACTGTGTCCCCCCCCCCTCTGAAAGGTTTTGTCCCTAATCACCTTGTCAATTACTGTGAAGGTTCACGCAGCTCTATCAGACCCTCAAAGAGAATATTTGATAAGGAAAAAGTGAAATATATAAATAATTAGTGATTCAAAGCTAATATGTACACAGTGACGTAGTGGAGAATGGTGCCGTGCCGATGTTCTGGGTACGTAGCTCTGAATCCTGGTTTGGAACGCCAAGCCGTTGTTGACAATGTGAGGGGAAGGGGTCACAGGTGGATGTGACTGTTGGAACAGAAGACAGTGTCCCCAACACTAGTAGAGATTCCGACGAACAGAGGTTGACTGTGACCCTCTGTCCGCCACAACACTAGTGAAGCAGTTGAGTCGACAGCAAAGAACTACCATGAAATGCTGGTGGAGTTATAACTGGGAGAAAGCTGCTGGAATGGTGTGTACCCTTCTATATCTCGCCTCTGAATGCCTAAAGTCAAAGAATGATAAGGATTAAAAGATGACATAACACTACGTAAGTCAAATCAAGGCAGGAATAAATTGGAGTCTAAAACCCTAAACAAGAATAAAGGTCTTATTGAAACCAACTTAATACAAAACACATAATAATTTAGACAGGAGTGGAACGAATACTTACAGATTTGATGGGAGCCGCAAGTCATGTGACTAACCACCGGTCGGAGACACCCTCGTCACCTGCCACCGGGTGCAGAAGGGACAAGGGTAACGGGAACTATGCACCCACCCTAACTGAACAAGCAGACTGCCCAACAAACTACCACCACCAATCATTCATACTTCCACCACTCCTATCTAATAAACTTTTTTCCTCACAATTCTTCTCAGTATGTTCTACGTCATTATCATGTGCCCCATATACCTTCTGTCCTCCACTGTCGTCAGGTTAATTTTAATTAACCTCTCCTCGTAGGACATACCCCTTAGCTCCAGGACTAGTCTTGTTGCAAACCTCTGCACATTCTCTAGTTTTCTTACGTGCTTTGCTAGGTGGGTTCCAAACTGGTGCTGCATACTCCAATATGGGCCTAACGTACACAGTGTACAGGGTCTTGAACGATTCCTTATTAAGATGTCAGAATGCTGTTCTTAGGTTTGCTAGGCGCCCGTATGCTGCAGCAGTTATTTGGTTGATGTGCGCCTCAGGAGATGTGCCTGGTGTTATACTCACCCCAAGATCCTTTTCGTTGAGTGAGGTTTGTAGTTTTTGGCCCCCCTAGACTGTACTCCGTCTCCGGTCTAGTTTGCCCTTCCCAATCTTCATGACTTTGCACTTGGTGGGGTTGAACTCCAGGAACCAGTTGATGGACCAGGCTTGCAGTCTCTCCAGATCCCTTTGTAGTTATGCCTGGTCCTCATTCGATTGGATTCTTCTCATCAACTTCACATCATCTGCAAACAGGGACACTTCGGAGTCTGTTCCTTCCGTCATGTCGTTCACAAATATCAGAAACAGCACTGGTCCCAGGAATGACCCCTATCTCGACACAGTGTGAACCAGCTGTCACGTCGTGTGAACCAGCTGTAATGTCACGTGAACCAATTGTCGCATTCTGTGTTAAAAAACATGAGGCCTGGTCACAGACCGGGCCTCGGGGGCGTTGACCCCCCGGAACTGTCTCCAGGTAAACTCCAGGTAAACAGGTTATCGTGTTGTGTGTGACTTACCTGTCTCATAGGACATAACTGTCCCATGCGACCCACCTGTCTCATGGGGCCCACCTGTCTCATGGGGCCTACCTGTCTCATGGGGCCTACCTGTCTCATGGGGCCTACCTGTCTCATGGGGCCTACCTGTCTCATGGGACCTAATGTCTCATGGGACCTATCTGTCTCATGGGATCTAATGCCTCATGGGACCTAATGCCTCATGGGACCTAATGCCTCATGGGACCTAATGTCTCATGGGACCTAATGTCTCATGGGACCTAATGTCTCATGGAACCTGTCTCATGCGACCTACTTGTCTTATGGGACCTACGTGCCTCATGGGACCCACCTGTCGGGTGTGAACTACCTGTCGTGGTGTGTGAACTATGTGTCGTGTTGTGTGAACTACGTGTCGTGTTGTGTGAACTACGTGTCGTGTTGTGTGAACTACGTGTCGTGTTGTGTGAACTTCCTGTCGCGTTGTGTGAACACCAATCTTATGTGAATAGCTTGTCATGTTGTGTAATGTGGTCACTTATCAGAGTCAGGATCACTCGCACTATTACACAATAGAACTCCCGTTGGACCAAATCATTACTCACTGCAAGACAATCCCTTCACGAAGGCCACAATCACCTGATTATTTTTATGAATAATGGAGCGAGTGATTTCAGGCTCGTTAGGCGACTCTAATACACACATCTGAGGGGCCCATAATGGTCTGAGTAATTTTCCGGATAGTGCATGGTAGACGTTTTTGTCCAGTGTTGGTTATGTAGAAGTACCTGTTTTTTGGGGGTCCGAAATTCTTACTCACCTAGTTGTATTTGCAAGGATCGAATCGTAATTTAAGGTGCCACATACTTGTTCTTATTAGCTCTCTTTACTGATTATTTTTAGCTATTGACCTTGAGGCTCGATTATTTCTTGAATCTGTTCATATAATTTGTTGACTTTACTATTTACCACCATGAAGTTGAAATGCATTTCTTAACATCCCAGTGATTCATATGTTTCTTTAACTGCCAAATATAATCATTGACTTCTCTTCTCTCACTGCAAAATACACGTCCTCATTGACTCTCTAATACTTTAAGTGTTTCGGTTCAGATCCTTATGTTTATCTTAGTAGTCTAGGCTTCTCAGTGATGGAAATCTCGTAAAATTTCGTTGTAAATTTTTTGATATTTATTCTTCATATGCATGATGAGATGAGGGTTCCTTACTGTCATCTCATTCTGCTAGTTGAGCGTAGCTTATATTAAGTATGATATCGTAAACAAGCAAAGTGTTCAGAATCCTGAAAGTAGTTATTATTTTTAGATTTGCATATGCTTCCCAGGTCATGCTTCACATCTAGCTATCTCATTCAAGCTATTATATTCATCACGCTTATCAGGATTGATATCAAGAAGCTATGTTTCTAACTATGTTTACAGCCTGTTCAAGCTAATCTTTCTTTGTCATTTCTGGGAATCGCTTTTGATACCTTGCTTCAAAGAGCGAGATAGGGTTCATTTTCCTGTGGATTTTAGTCCAAGGACTGATCTTTGAGGTTTTCCGATAATCAGTTGAACCCACTTCCTCATTCTTATCTTTATCATTTAACTTCTGTTTACTGGTATTCCTGTATCAATGGAAGCATCTTGCCTATTATTCATGTTTGTGTAACAGTCCACTGTGTGGAACTATGTCAAATGTTTATTTTAGTTTAGGATATTACGTACTGAGCATTATATTTCTCGGAGATTCACGAAACAATGTTTAGCATAACTAAATATCTGCTGGATGTCTCTGGCATATTAGTTTTTTCTAGGAGCTTTTATATTCTCCTAGTTAGTCAGTAAAACTAAGCTGTAGGTTACAGCTTCCCATATTTTTTTAGAATTACATTTGCAGTTTTCCAGTTGTCTAGCAGTTGCCCTGTTTTGATCTGTTACTATGAGGAAAAAGTTCGTGAGTTAAGAGTGAAAGCACGAATGTGAATGGTGGATGTAGTTTAAATGGTTGAATGCATGTTGGATACTGGGAGTGCATCGTTACCTCTTAACCCTGTCTCATCCTCCTGCACCCTGTGGGAGTTAGCATGGGATCCTCTTGGCATATTGGACATTACTTTACTTCCTGCTCCTACCAAGTTAAGTTTCTGTTCTATTCAATAGATCAGAGACTCAACTTTCACTGCAGACATCAGTGTGTCGCTTCACCCTTTTTAACTGATCCATCGAGTACACAGAGGCAGCATCTTCCATCGGTAAAACTATTGGCATCAGTGCTCTTAGTCTAGGGCTGAAGTTGATACCAGAGTCGCATCCACCAGAGACTACCTCGTCTCACAAAGTCTTCTAGGTCACACATCCTGAATGCTACTTGCCACATCCATCGGCACACTGGACGACCATCTGTCCGTGAATATAACAGCTTCGCTTCATGAAATTAATTTATGCATTTTATTTCTAATTTCCTTCAGTTAGGAATATTTCATGTTTGTTTTACATTTATTTAATTATGTTTTTACATATTTTCAATAAAAATATTTATCTTCTGTTATAATTTATTATTCTATATTTCCTTTCCAAAAGTAGGATTGAGTCTTTCAAATGCCCTGTTTGGAGTCACACTGTCGCTCTGATCTATTCTTGCTAAGACGTCCTTCATAATTATTCTTGTGGTGAATTTAACATATAATATGTTGAATGGGTCATGAAACTCTGCCTCCTTCAGTGTATTTATTCACATTTCTAATTCTGAATGTGGTTTTCAGTTCTTAAAATCAATCTGTTTATCGCAGTGGTGTCTCTTGTTCATTAGTATTGCTTTTGTTCTGTACGTAATTCGTGACGTTTTCCCTAGATTTTTATCAGTGAGTTGCTGCTCGTATCGTACTTCAATTCCATTCGTCTTAGTTATGTGAATCATTGTAGCAGACTGCAATAGTTACCTTGTTACTTTGTATTTCTACTGTCTCTGCTTCAGTTTCTGAAGTCCTCACTGCAGTGGATATTTATCACGCCAAATTTTCACTTTTTTGTATCAATAGTTTCCCCTTTATTCCAGATTTTTTTCTTTGCTATTAACAGAAGGGTTTTTACAGGGCTAGGTAAACATTTCCTACTTACATTTACAAGCTATGAACGGTACCTACCTTATATCATTTGAAAACCTTTTTTTTATTGTTGTAAAACACAAATATGTAATAGAACAAAGTTGGAGGCGGCTTTGGGCCAGCGATTTCGTTTGATCACCTGATTTTATTTCATCGATGTTAATATTCTGTGCGAACATGTTCCTGACTCGAATCGTTTTAAAAATGAATGATTTCAGATGGAATAATGTTCTTTAGTAGGGTACAGCCAGATTGTAGTCGCTGTTTGCTGCGTGTCTTATTGAATCGAAGCTGTTTTTTAGTTGTCTGCTAAGTAGAACTTAAGTGTGACAACTTCATAATATTGGTCTTGTATATTCCAGCAAGATCACCCACATCTCTCATGTGCTGAAGCCTCTGTTGACATGACATATGTATCCAGTCTGGGTCCAGGTGAGAGATAAGTCGTCTTGCTCTGTTCTTTGTTCTGTCAGTAAGTCGTAGATGAGAAATGGGGTAAACACTTCTGCCTCGTACTCTACTGTCGAACTACTACGAGACATGCATTAGTGCTCTTAGCTTTTTGGCTGCCTTGCTTGTAGATTTACACGTGGTTTATCAAAGTTTGGAATCAAAGTTCACTCCCTTGGGTTCAAGCACTTTCCCATTTATTTTTGTCACTGCTCAAGCATTAATATCATGCTGCTTTGAGACAATTATCATTTGAAATTTAGGTGAAGCAAATGTAATCAGCCATTGGTTTCTTCAACTAATATACCTGAAAGCCGTTGATTGAAGTACCAGAGAGTAGCTGGCATGTCCTCTCGAATAAGTAAATACCAGAGTATATTCATCTGCATAAGGATGGGATTCTGGGACGATGTGAAAGTCAGTGAAGTAGACATTCCATAATATTAGACCAAGCACTCTTCCCTGTGGAATTCTGGCATCGACTGAGTGTCTTGTTTACTCTGTCCCATTGAGAATTACTTTTACAGATTTACCTAGAACGTTATCACGAAGTAGGTGTAGTGCACAGCCAGAGACTCCCAGTGATTGTGGTTTTGCCAAGAATCCCTTGCGCCATTCTCGCTCGACAGCACTTGCTATATCTAGTGCTGCTACAGAGCTGATCATAGTTTCATTCAGTTACTAGTGCAACATAGTGGAGAGATTTATCAGATCAGCAGCGAACGACCTTTTCTGAAGTCGTATTGATGGTCACAAAGAAGAGTGGCAGTCAAAAAATGCTGTCATTTGCCGAGAGATTATTCTCATAAGGATTTTGCAAATGACTGACATTAAATGCCGATTTCCTCTCTGCTCTTTTTGTGTGTGAATTGGGCCTGTATTTGCCTCTTTCTACAGTGTCGGCTATTTACACTGTGCTAGGCAGTGCTGACAGATGCGACTAAGAGATGCTAGTCTACGCATCTACTCAGCAATATTGGGCTCACATTATCTGGGCCTACAGCCATTTCTCATTCAAAGAATATAAGGGCGAGATGTACTTATTTCTATCTTCTCTCTCTCTTGCTAATGAACCTCATACAAAGAATTACAAAAATATTAAAAAGCAACGGTAGAACTTTCAACCAGCGATAACGCCACAATAACAAACAATAAATTATGAGTATGAAAACGTCTTTAAGCTGAAAAAAACAAATGTTTTCAGATTGTGACACTAACTGATGAAGAAATAAGCATCCATGACAGTGTAAAATCAGTGGGAGAATAATTTTTTTTAACAAATCAAGTGGATCGGATAAAATACCTGCCAGTCATAAAAAAATGGATAAATGGCTTGCCCAATACAGTAATTTTAAGAAGTCATTGAAAGAGGTGAAGGTGCCAATAGAGTAGAAACTATCGTTTCATTAGTTTAATTAATGCCAGTTTTAGGTAAACAAGTGAAGACTATTGTTATGTACAAGATGGTTAATTCCTGAACAATAACAGCCTAATAATCGGAAACCGGTATGGATTATGCAGTAAAGGATGATGCCTTATTAACTTACTCGAAATTTCCAATTATATATTCAAAACCTTAGATGAAAAAGATCCCAATAGATGTAATATTTCTAGATTTCCGGAAGGCCTATGATTAGGTACCCCATCGATGATTGATACCCAAAATAAATACGGATGGAATAAGGAAAAAAACTGGCTCGCAAACAGAAAACATACATATATTTAGAGGAGAGATATTTGAGTGGTTTGCCGAAAAACTGGCGTTATTCAGGGATCGGACTTAGTTCAGTTTTCTCATCAGTGTACGGATATCACCAAACCTTTGGAAAGCGCAGCATTCAAAGTAGAATGTTTGAGCATTTTAAGTGACCTGGACAGGTTGACGCTATGTTCGGAGACGAGGAAGATGAGTTTCGAATGAGAAGTGTAAGATAATTCAATCTCTATCTCTCTCTCTCTAACCCCTGTGGTTTAGCGCTTCTTTTGATTATAATAATAATAATAATCTCTCTCTCTCTCTCTCTCTCTCTCTCTCTCTCTCTCTCTCTCTCTCTCTCTCTCCTCCCTCCCTCCCTCCCTCCCTCCCTCCACATTATGTGGTATCCTTCAGAGAATATTATTGAATTTCTTATCGTTCTGAGAACGTCATCTAGATACTGATATTTATATCTGATATTTATGTCTTGATATTCGTCTTGATATTTATATCTGATAATTATGTCCTGATATTTATATATGATATGTATGTCCTGCTTTGTTTACAATTCCTTCTGTGCTGGTGTACCTCTGCCTTTTTCCATTCCGTGTCTTCTCGCATCTACTTGTCTTATCTCAAGCACCTAAAGTTTGTCTAACGAGTCTTCTCATCTCTGCTTCATAAGTTCAAGTATCTGGTACTGCACACGTTTTAACCCTGCTGCTTTCTGCTTCCTGAACTCAAGCTTAAAATGCTGTCATTCTGGGTCCACTTGCCTCTTCGTAACTCAGGCATATAATGCCGTTCATCTTACGGATATAGGATTACCGTGTGCTTACTCATTAAACTGGCACTCCTAAAACGTTACAAGTGTCAGCTATATAAAGGATCTCCGCTTCTGTGGATGCTGCTATTCTAGGGAAGTGTCTGTTTTATGATTTTAACTCTAGAATAAAGAAGTGAAAACATGGAAAGGATTAATGCCTTATATGACAGTGATGACGAACTGGAGGCCGGCTTTGGTCAGGTCACTGCCGAGTAGCTCTTTATGAGAAATTTGGTTGTTTTTTCAGGGAAGTGACTTAAGTAACTTCATATTTTCGGAGCTTTAATTTTGAGAAAGGGAAGTTCCCAGCTGATATACACTAGTAAAAATGGAGGCAAGTCCACAGAGCCTGTTAACAATGTTAGATTGTACAGCTTAGATTGTACAGCTAAATTCCCAGAGAAATCCAGGTAGCCCTAGTGAAAGATTCAACTGTAAGATATCAAAACTTGGAATTTTTCCGAAACAACAGGTAATGAAGGAGGAAGTTAGGTAGGTAAAATACGCCAGGAAACAGGAAAATTATTTATTGAAGTGTGTCTTAGTCACATGACGAATCGCCACTGGAACTTTAAGTTATTTGACTGAATCCTTCTGCTAGCTGACCGGTTTACCCCTTTAAAAATTAATTTGAATAAGGAGTGTATCTCAGGAGGGAGGTTCAAGGAAATATGTGATCAGTTTTCTGAGGTAAAATACCCACCAGAGAAAACAAATTTTATGACTGCTGGTGGAACTAATTATTTAAAGCAAAGATCACAAGAGAATCTTAACAGGTACAAAACCCTTATGAAGAAAATGAAAGAAAATGGAAGACAGCAAAAGTAAACTTGTCTAAGTATGACTTAGACGGTTCCACACTCTGACCTGCCATGGATCTAAATCAAAGATATAATGATTTGTGTGAAAAGAACTACACTTTAGATTATATAGATTCGTGGGACAATTTCAATATTGGGAGAATCTTGTTTAAGCAATTAGGACGTAGAGTTTGCATGATTAAGACTAATCTTACAAATAAAAGACTATTGTGTATAGAGGTGAAAGGACAGGAGGGAGTCGGGTGTACAGGAATGGGGATGCAGGATACAGGTGAGACCCGAAATTTCCATAAATTGACACAGGTGGCAGAGCAGGCCATCTTTACGAAATATTAAATATTTAGTTGAATCTTCTAGGTATATTCCAAAAACAAGAAGAGTTGTCAGTATATGCATCATCAGAGCCGCTAGATATTAGTGCTCAGGGTGAGTCTTGGTGTAATTTAAGCAGCAGAAAAAAAAAGTGTTGTTTTACAGTAATATTCTGAATGAAACCCGACTTCATGAAAAAACTGGAGTGGCTGTGCATGTTGTCACCGAAGTTTATGCGACTGAAATTCAAAGGCATGATAAAGAAGCATATGTTTATATGTCAAAATTCAAGGCAATGAAAACGAAAAATAAATAATTCATTTGGTGTACTGTTTAGCTAAATTAAACCAGGAAAATAATACACTAATGTATTACGATATTAAAACAATACTTAATATGGAAGCAATAACATAAGAATTTAATGCCACTAAGATAAGCTGGAAAAAAAATCAGTCAGTAGAATGTTGCTGCTGGAATTGCCAGCTAGATTGAATACAGCTTTCTAACACAAGTTGTTACGTCGTGGTAAAACATATATTGATCACAAAAGTGCCATTATTACCTCTGCGAGGAAAATGATATGATGGATAATGAGAACTTTCAAAACAAGAGATGCCATTTCAGTGATGAACCATTTAAACTCACTTGTTTTTCCTAGGCTAGAATACTGCTGTACTCTAACAGCCTCATTTTAAGAGAGACCCTTCACTGAATGTATTAGATCAGTCTAGCATTTTAATTAGTGGGAACGTTTGAAGTCCCTTGATCTGTTCTAATTTGACCGCAGGCGAGAAAGTTACATCATAGTCTTCTATGAAATCCTATAGGGACTGATCCCAAATCTGCAAGCAAAAATCACTCCAACGAAAGCAAAAGACTAGGCAGACGGTGGAACATACCTCCCATTGAAAAGCAGGGGTGCCATGAGTACACTGAGAAAGCACATTAAGTGTCCGGAACTCAAGAATATCCAACAGTATCCGTTCATACATTAGAGGAATTACCAAGAGACTCGTGGCTGTCTTCAAGAGGGAGCTGGACAGATTCCTAAAGTTAGCCCCCAGTCAGCCCGACTGTGGTTCGTACGTTGGATTGCAAGCAGCCACCAGTAACATCCTGGTTGATCAGGCTCTATATGCCGTCAGGATTTATGAAGAAAGATCTGCTGTGCATTTTTGCGCTGATATTTTCGACGACCGAAATTTTACAGAGGGGATTTTCGACGTTGGTAAAGTCAGGAGTTAGCACAGACGGGAAGTGTAATGACTGTCGATAGACTCGTTGGCGTATCATACAACTCCTTGGATGGTATTTTGAGTTATATAACAATATTGTGGAGGATGTGACCAGGGACTTGATATATAGATATTTTCAGTTAACATTTTATATTTAAAGCATTGCTCGTTATAGCTTTCTTTGGGATCAAGGAAAGAGAGCACTCAACATTTTTAGATTATTCTAGAAAAACGTCAATTTGAGACTGATGTGTGCACATAATGTTGAGTTTAAAGAACGTTGCATGTACCGAGTGATAGAGTAGTGACTCAAGAATCGTCTAACACTGGATAGAGTTCACTGACAGACAGATAGGATTACTGACGTCAACAACAATGAACGCTAGAAAAATACAGTGATAACTGTGTCTGTGAAATATTAAGGTCATAAGTTATTAATTCTTTCATAGGTCAGTGTATTAAAAAAATATATATTAGCCGGTAGAATACTATTCCATAAACGGAAAGTGAATATATTTCATTTGGGTTAATGAATCTCTCCTTTCTGTGCCCTGAGGAAACAAATGTAATAATTGTGAGCTGAATTTTGTTTATTCAGTGAGAAGCTCTCCACCACTTGCGCCCAAACACTGAACACCATCCAAACAGAATGAGTTTATTTTATAAGTATAGAATAACAATTTACACTGAGTATTTCTCCCCTTCCCTCCCTTCCTCCCTCCCTCCCTCCCTTCCTCCCTCCCTCTCTCCCTTCCTCCCACCCTCTAACAATTCACCTTAATCATGACTATATCAAATTGTTTTGGTAAGAGGGTTACACCTCTTTCTACTGACCAAGTCGAGTTATCCTATGATATTTTTTTGCCAATACACAGCAGAACTCGGCTTCCGCAGCCATGCTAAATCGCAGCTTTAGTTATAAAGGGAAATTGGATTACCACTTAGATGAGTTAAAGAGAATTCAGGAAACCCTTATGATGCCACAGTCGTAAAGTAAAATAACATAGCAAAAATTAAACATATCACTGTATAACAGAGATATATAAACAGATGTTTGCTAACACAGTTAAATGAAAAATATAAATTCTGCAAGATAATTACAGCTGAACTGACTAGAAACGTTCAGAAGCGTGTAATCCTAAATATTTAACTAATTGTATAATTATCAAAACAAAACAGTTGAACCCAGAGGGATCCGAAAATCAAGGACAGGCAGTGAAAAGGAGGATTAACAAGGAAAATGACAGAATGACAGATAGAGGTAAACAGACAGAAAACAGTGACAGCAATAATCAGATAAAAAGATGGATTCTGACGAGATGACAAAAGATAAAAATTAGCAGTCAAGGATAGACAGAGGCAGATTGACTGACTGGTATAATTTAGATCTTCTTTACTTGCATTTGGAAAAAGATCTCTGGCTGAAAGCACATCAAGTCTTACCAGCTGGACAAAGGTAATCCTCTTGCAGCTAAAACAAATGACGGTGTGATGTTTGTGGAAAAGACATTACACTTCACTCTCACTCTTTCTCTCTCTCTCTCTCTCTCTCTCTCTCTCTCTCTCTCTCTCTCTCTCTCTCTCTCTCTCTATCTATCTATCTATCTATCTTTCTCTTTCTATCTTTCTCTTTCTATCTTTCTCTTTCTATCTTTCACTTTCTATCTTTCTATCTTTCTCTTTCTATCTTTCTCTTTCTATCTTTCTCTTTCTATCTTTCTCTTTCTATCTTTCTATTTTTCTATCTTTCTATTTTTCTATCTTTCTATTTTTCTATCTTTCTATTTTTCTATCTTTCTATTTTTCTATCTTTCTATTTTTCTATCTTTCTCTTTCTTTCTCTTTCTTTCTCTTTCTTTCTCTTTCTTTCTCTTTCTTTCTCTTTCTTTCTCTTTCTTTCTCTTTCTTTATCTTTCTTCTCTCTCTCTCTCTCTCTCTCTCTCTCTCTCTCTCTCTCTCTCTCTCTCTCTCTCTCTCTCTCTCTCTCTCTCTCTCTCTCTCTCTCTTTCTCTTTTTCTCTTTCTATCTTTCTCTTTCTTTCTCTTTCTATCTTTCTCTTTATTTCTCTTTCTATCTTTCTCTTTCTTTCTCTTTCTATCTTTCTCTTTCTTTCTCTTTCTATCTTTCTCTTTCTTTCTCTTTCTATCTTTCTCTTTCTATCTTTCTCTTTCTATCTTTCTCTCTCTGTCTGTCTGTCTGTCTGTCTGTCTCTCTCTCTCTCTCTCTCTCTCTCTCTCTCTCTCTCTCTCTCTCTCTTTCTCTCTCTCTCTGAATGTGCTATCCCTCAGTGATTATTATCGCTTTCTTATCATTTCTGAGAATATTGTCTAAGCTCTTACTATCATCTCTGATCTTGCCTCAGTTATTCTCATCAACTTCCCTCTCATATTTTTAATGCTATTTGTGTTTGTGTATGTCTGCTTCCTTAGCTCAAGCACATATTCCTTTCCATTTTTATGTTTGCTTCTTCATCCTTAGCTCATGCACCTAACGCGGATCTGCTCACCTCTGCTGCTTTATCTCGTTGATATTATGTTAACCTTCTGGGACTTCTTTCCTCTTTTTTTCCCTTAAACGCATAATGCTGCCGACCTTCTGGGTCTGCTCACCTCTGCCTAATTAGTATGAGTAATTGTAGGTTCCTTACTACGAACCGGATAAAAAAATTGAGGATAATTTATCTCACTATGGTGAAATAAATTCGTAAAACAATCATAAAAACTAGGTATCAATAATGAGGATACTTAGCTTTGTTGTTGTCTGCCTAATCGCAGTCTCCGACGATAGACACCTACGATGAGAGACAGTTGTTCTGCGACCACGTGGCTGTAGGATAAGTAAGTATGAGTATAATTACTCCTAGGGGGTGTTGTCAGTATTTCATTGAATAACTGAATACTGACGAGGGCCTTATACTCACTTGTGTTGGGCTCGATGGCTCACCGGTTACCGGGTGTATGATAAATCTGCCTAGAACATACATCAGTTCCTAACTACACAGTCAACTGAACCACCCTATGTCTAAGCAGACTCACCTGTGTATATGTATCGGACCCTTAATTTACCCGGGTATCCGGTGTCTTAATTGAAGAATAGTGTCTTAAAGAATGTCCACGTATTCCACTCAGTCTGGAAATTCGCAACACTCACTGGTACACTTGTCTTTCAATCATTTAAGTTCACAGTAATGTTACTATAGGCAGTTCAACACACTTCCTGTAATTGTTCAACTGCAAATGCAGCGCTGTATGACCCATGTGGTTTAGCGCTTCTATTTGATTATAATAATCTACTGCAAATGTGGATTGTCTTTTATTAAAACGCGCGATCACTAGTGCCTTTGTTATTATATAGCATGAAACACAAGTTGTCTCTACTGAGTTTAAAAGCAATCTAATCCGTGGCACCCTCCGCCGCCTTGGTGAGTTCCTATCTCACTGACCTAAGCACTATTTCCCTACTTGCTTAACACTGCAACAGTTTGCATCGCAAATGCTTGATTTCTTGATATGTTTCGATCACTGAGAGTTCATGATTGTTCCACATGTGTAAAAAGTGATTCAGGAGTTATCGTACTTTTCCTGCTACGGCAAAGAGTCATTTTCCTTATTTGTGTGTCAGTCGTATACGCTAACACTATTCCCAAGAGGCATTCCATATGTGACCAAGAGGCGTTGCATACATGACCTCTGTGACGTTGTTAGAGTACAAACATGTGGTAATTATTAAATTGTTGATCAGGAAGCTAGACGCTATCAGCCCCTCTGGAGGGCTGAGTCCCTTAGAGGGTTTAAAGGAGCTGAGGGGCTGATACCCCACTCCTGGAAAATTTCCTCCACAATTTGATTGAACTTTATATACAAAGGGGTTTTGTTATAGGTAATATATACTTTAAGAAAAAGGATAAGTATACAAAGTATGATATACGGCGTAATGACAGTAGTTTCTTGGACTACGTATTTATGCAAATTTGTTTCCAATCTGTCAATCACGCCTCAATCCATGAAAAAAAATATCTTATTCCGTGTGCCTCTACTTCAACATTCTCCGATTTGGAGCTCTACCAAAAGCCTTACTGAAGTCCATATACACAATATCATATTCATCGTCATGATCCACCTCAAATACCTTAGTGAAAAAAGTTAGTAAATTCGTAAGGCAGAAATGCTACTTTGTAAAACTGTGCTTCAAATAGTCTCGAAAATGATTGACTCCATCAATTTTCCAACAATGGAGGTTAGGCTAATTGGTCTATAATTCGAAGTTAAAGACCTGTCTTCTGCTTTGTAGATAGGTATCACTTTTGTCATTTTCCACTTATCTGGCACTATGCCACTTTGTAGTAATAAGCTAATGATTTGCTAAGTTTCTCCTTACATTCCTTTATAACCCTTGAGAACAGTTCATCAGAGCCCTGGGATTTGCTAGGTTTCAATATATCTTTTTCTGAGAACCATGTCACTAGTGACTTTTATCATGAACATCTTTCGTCCCTCTCTACATATTTTTTTTTATTTCTGGAATTTCTCTTGTATCTTCATAAAAACTGAGAGAAATAAGTGTTAAAGTTGGAACACATTTCTTTGTCAGTGAGGTGACCTGAGCAACTTTTAATTGGGATTATCTTGTCTCTATTCTTACTCCTTTATACATGAAAGAACCCTTTTGGGCTAATCCTTTAGCCCCTTACTTCATTATACCCTTTGGCTCTTATTCCTTTATTTTGATCTCTTTTTAATTGAATATAATGATAGTTTCACTACCCTTCTCTCTTGGAGAGGAGATTGGAATCTACTGAAATCTACTGAAATTCTTTCGATTAAAATAAGAATGAATCTGTGATTTGCGACGCAGATTTCTGAGCATTGACCATATAATAACCCAGGTCGATTTACTAGGAATGTAATTTGGTTTAATCGGCCAGGAATGGCATCTGCTTTCACTCCTAAGGATGGGATCGTTCAGGAGTAGATTACATCTGCTGCTGAAATAATAAGACAGATTTGAGTGTTGAAGGGAATAGGGACTCGGTTGTCGACATCTAAAAGGCGAAAATTTGAAGTCTAAATGGAAGGTAGTCATGTAGGAGTAAAATTCAGTGTTTAGGAAGTCTGTAAATGCCCCTCTTTTGATCTATATGTTTTAATTTAAGATTATTTATGTTTGGTCTAATTTTCCTAATTGGAACATAAGTAGTCTGGGCATATTAAACTATGCTTTGAAAAATTTTATATTGGCAACATTAACAACTTACTAACCCACGGAATTAGGACAGGTCAGACCACATCAGTTCACCTCACTCAGGTAATTTCTTAGTCCTATGAAACCGGTCAAGAGGGTGTCAGGCACACTGATTTGAATGCAGTTATTAAGGTAATTCCATGATACAATGGAAATGAGTGATTTGTGATGCTTTCCCCAAGCACATCATTAACCTCAAGGTTATTAATCGATAAAGCGATTACAGGTGTATTGTGGTGGATATACCAGCTTCAGTAGTTACATATGAAAAATGAATAATTTCCAGACATAAAATGGTAGTCGCAGGAAGTTGCCTGATACACGACCAAACTGTCTATTGTTCTTTTAATTAATATTAAATATCGCATGACCTTAGGATTATAACACATCACACGTATTATACTATTATTGTTATTAACACTTCCACGAGGCATATTACCACTTCCATGAGGCTTATTTATATTTTAATGAGGCCTATTGCCGCTTCGACGAGGCTAATTTCATATCCTTGAGGCTTATTACCACTTCCTTGAGGCTTATTACCACTTCCTTGAGGCTTATTACCACTTCCAAGAGATTTATTATCACTTCCTTGAGACTTATTACCACTTCCTCGAGGCTTCTTGCCGTTATAAACCTTGGTGATTGATACTGATAAATTAGTTTAAATGAAGACGTCAGTAAACACTAGAACATATTTATTAGTAAACATTTTGCTCCTGGGAACGTGATCACTTCGAACACAAAGATTAAAAATAACAGTATATAAAGACGGAATGTGGGGTGTGAGGGGCACATAGTGACCTGAACAATGTACAGTGAGGCACAACTCGTTCTCACGGAACAAGATCTTGCATACCGACAATGTCTAGAAGGTTCGTTAATCGCCATCACAGACACTGTGGAAAACATTGGCATACATACAGGCAAAGCACAGCCACCTAATAACACAGGAATCTCATGGCCTCTTTGTCTAACCGACCTCAATCACAAATAAGTCACACTCGCAATTTTCAGGTAACTATGTGTCCATCGCACCCAACTTTCAGCCTATTTATATTGTTGTACTTCAACTGTGTGTGTGTGTGTTGTGTGTGTGTGTGTGTGTGTGTGTGTGTGTGTGTGTGTGTGTGTTAGAAGTGATCAAGTTCCCAGGACTGAAAGGTTTTCTAATAAAATGACGTAATGTTTGTTTACGTTTCTTTAAACCATCTTCCTCGACTTCTGGCACGAAGGGTCGCCCCATACTGTCGTCCCAGTCTGAACCCTACGCTCTTCCTGGCTGGTCTGTGTTCTTGATCACACCTGCCTGGGGCTATACTGTAATTTCACATTCCATTCATTGCATTGCAAGAGGTCTAGAGCAACATCATTTTATCCAAATCATGGTTGATGCACGTTATTGTTGGGTGTGTAATATTTTGGGTTACGAGTGCAATATTCAGTTTTGGGTCGGCAACATTCACTTTTCGAAGGACAACATTCAGATTTGAGATAGGCAACATTCGGTCATGAGTGGGCAACATTTAGTCCTGGGTTGGCAACATTCACTGTCGCAAACTGTGGCTCTCCACAATTTATGAGTCTGGGACAGGACGTTAACCCACCAAGATTGCCGTCATAAATTTAGTCTTACCTCACCAACATACATCCATAGTAAGACAAGGTGCAAATAATTTTGAACTGGGGTTTTGTGTTTGTTGGGAAGGAACATTTGTGTGTTTGTGTACGTATACTCACCTATATGTTGTTGCGGGGGTCGATTGACGGTTCCTGGCCCGGCCACTTTGCTGGTCGCTACTAGGTCCACACACCCTGCTCCAAGAGCCTTATCGTACCTCTAAAACCTATGTATAGATTCTGCCTTCACCTCACTTTCCAGACTGGTCCACTTTCTGACAGCTCTAAAATTGAAGAAATACTTCCTAACATCCCTATGACTCAACTTCCAGTTGTGCCCTCTTGTTATTGTATCCCATCTCTGAAGCATTCTGGCCCTGTCCACCTTGTCAATTCTCAGTATTTCATACGTCGTTATCATATGTCCCCTATACTTATACTCTAGTATTTTAGGTTGAGATCTCTTAACCTCTCCTCAAAAGACATACTCCTTAGTTCCAAGACTAGTCTTGTTGCTAAGCTTTGCACCAGGGTGGGTTCCATATTTGTGCTGCATACTCCAATATGGGCCTTACATACACGATGTACAGTGTCGTGAATGACTTATTCGATGTCAAAGTGCTGTTCGTAGGTTTGCGAGGCTCCCATATGCTGCAGCGGTTATTTGGTTGATGCATGCTTCAGGAGATATGCTTGGTACGATGCTCACCCCAACATTCTTCTCCTTGAGTAAGTTTTCCAGCCTATGTCCTTTGAGCCTGTACTTCATCTGCGGTCTTTCTTGTCCTTCCCAAAGCTTCATAACTTTACATTTGGTGAGCTTAAACTCCGGGAGTCATTTGTCGGACCACGCATGGAGCCTGTCCTGATCCCTTAGTAGTCTTTCCTGATCCTCGTCCGCTTATGTTCTCTTCATTAGTTTCCCATCGTCTGCAAACAGGAACATCTCTGTATTCCTTTCGTCACGTCATTCACATATACAAGAAATAGCACCTGCCCTAAGACTGTCCCTTGTGGAACCCCACTCGACCCATACGCCCGCTTCGGCTCCTCGTCACGTATGGTCACTCGTTGTTTCCTACTTGTCAGGTATTCCCTGATCAGTTTCAGTGCTTTTCCTGCTTGCTCCTCTAGTTTTTTTTATCAATCTCTTGTGCGGTACTGTTTCGAAAGCCATCTCGTACCTTTCTACCCTGTGTGTGGAGGATTGCATTCGTGTGTGTGTGAGGTGGGGGAGTGCATTCATGTGTGTGAGGTGGGGGATTGCATGCATGCATGTGTGTGTGAGGTGGGAGATTGCATGCGTGTGTTTGTGAGGGGTGTATGTATTAGTAATATTTGTCGTAGCGTCAGTAGTTAAAATATATTAATTATTATTATTATTATTACCATTATTATTATTAGTAGTAGCAGTAGTAATAATATTAGTATGGTGAGTTGTAGCTCTTTGATCTCTTCAATTTAGACCATTTTCTAAATTGCACTGTCCAATATTCTCTGGAACCCTCGTATAGGGAAGCATCCACTGTCAGTGAGCACTCTCAATTTTAAGAAATATCTTCTGATACTCTAATGGTTAATTGGGATTTGAATGTTTGAACCATCTCCATTTCTTCGTTTCTACAGTGACACAAGTGACACTATTTGACCCATATGATTTTAAGTTTTGTTTTGCGAGCATGAGACTTCCAGTGACATGAGGCCTAGCACACTTATTGTCTCATCGTAGTTCCATTTCCTCTGCTCGGACACCTGTTTTGATGAGTCTCTTTGGACTTTCGAGGTTTAATGCAATAACTGGATGAAGGTCCTATACAGTTGCCTCATACCCAACAAAAGGTTGCACATCTGAACTGTTTTTGAATGTGTTTTCTTCTTGGTTTATGAATAACACTCATATATATGAGATTAGAACTTTTGAGGACAAGTTTAGGGTACGAAATGTTATTTACTTCTCTTCTTTAATAATTTTTCCTCAGACAGAGAACTATTTTCAGTGTTTTTACCTCATTTCCCAACTTCTTAACTTTGCTCTTCCTGACTATGACATCCAGTGACTACTCGACTATTACTGAAGATGGTCTAAATCTTTTTCGCAGTCTACTTCTGTAATTTTCAATTTGTATTAATATTGCTATTTCAGCATCATCCGTAAACAAGGATATGAAGAATTTTATTCATTCTGTCTGGTTATTAATATAGACTAAAAAAATACAATACCAAACTTTGGCTCTAATAGAACTCCACTGTTACATTCTCCCATAGTTATGCTTCATTCCATAGAGTACCTCCTCATTTTATCTTTAATTATTGTGTTTGGGTAATGGCTTAGAGAGACTGAATGCGGTAAAGAGTGAATGTTGGTAAGAATAACGGAGTGTTCACACAGTTGTATAGATTCCATGAATAGTGATCATAGTACATAGTAAGGAGAGGGGAAAGGATGAGGGAAGTTAATGGAAGGACAGAAAGATTGAAAAAAAGGGGATAAATGAAAAAAAGAGGAAAACAGAATGATATTGGCGCACTCACCCTGATGTCTGAGTGAAAATGTATGTCCGTAAAAAGGGAGATACATGTCTCAATTCGCTTACATATAAATACTGTACGTGAAGAGATATATTCATATATACGTAAGCAGATGAAGATATATCCATTGTTTACTGTGTTAACAGCGTTATTCTCCAGTGTACAGATTCAGGCAAATACATTGTGTTTGAAGATGTATGATAGAATAAAGCAGCACAAGGGGCTCGTGGACAGGCGCGCTGAATCATGCACTGGAAGCGGGTCCATTGTTTGTCTCAGACGTGAAATGTTATGTTAGCAATAAAGTATTTATATAAACTTGAAATATGTGGGGTGAAGTATCAATCCCTGTGGCTTATCTTTGTCATTGAAGAGATTCAGGGTTGGGGAGGTATTTTTATAGTTATGAACACTGCAGAATATAAATTTAAATTTATCTTCAGGTGGTACCCAAATATTAAGTACTGCAAAATAAGAAATTTAATAATGTAAGGGTTATTTCCTATAGAAAGATTTTGAACTGGAAATTCATGTAAGGGAGATTATCTTCTGATGACATTGGAAGTGGCTTCAATATTCACATAAGTTACAACACTTGACTCATCACACTCTTGCACCATTTTACAATATGGCGGACGTTTCCTCATCTAAAGACACAGTAGAAGATCTCCGACTTATTGACTGCGTCCTTCAACTCAGTTATCACTCCCGCTGTGTTCCTCTTTATCACTGATCGCAGCTTTTACATTTAATTGTTTTGTTAAGTAACCATGCATGAATGTAGTACTTGTAACTACGTGCGTTCTGCATCCGTAGATTATAAGGTAATATGATAGTTGTCATCATCTTAATCATCCACGATTTAGATGATAGAGCGGGATTGTCATTGGAGGAAGTTCTAGTGACAGCACTTCAACCTCCCTCTTATTTGCTCTTTTACATTCTTTCATCACTCTCCCAACCTCTCTTTTTCTTTCCATATACTCCTCCCTCCTTATATACTTTGTAAAAACCTCTCATATGCTCACTTTTTCTCTCTTACTACTCTCTTCACGTCATTCCGCCAATCACTCCTCTTCCCTCCCTCACCCACCTTCCTATATCCACAAACTTCTGCTAAACACGGTAACACTGCATCCTTAAATCTACCCCATACGTCTTTAACCTCATTGCCTATACTCTAACCCATCTTTCTACCACTAGTTGCTTATATCTTATCCTAACTTCCTCCTTGTTTAGTTTATAAGCCTTCACCTCTCTTATTTCATGATATTCTGTAATGGCCCTCTATTATGGAGGGCCTACCACGCCCTCTACAACAGTTTCTCCCACTTTAGCATTCATGTCCCCTACCACAATTACTCTCTCACTTAGTTCAAAACTCCCTAAACACTCAATATATTCCTCTACACTCCTCTCTTCTCCAGGTGTATAAACACTTATAATCACTTATTAAATAAGCTACATTAAAGACCAAAGATAGCCTTGACAGTTAAAGAACCCCAGCAGTCGCAGCCTGGGGTCTCCCTCGATGGGTCAGCTATCATATCTACGGGGCTGTAATAGAGCGATTATGACCAGAATTAACACTCGCCCAGATGACCTATATTCTGAAATATTTCATGTGTGTCACCTGGAAAGCTGGGAGTATGTCTTACCTGTGTTTGGACAGTCGCCCTCGAATTACTGCATCTATATAGCTAGCCTTATCAATCCTACTTGGTATCTAGTCACTGTACACACCAACCCGGTCCGACTTGGACCTCTTGGACTCATTTTCGGCCAATGATATTACACCGACTTTAGGATACGTATTTGGTGCTGATTCCGAGTATGTCATCGGTTTTGCTTGATTTGCTCTAGTTTTTGATAAATTTGGAATCCCATTGAGAAACGTAAAAGTTGTGTAAAATATAATGATCGGGCGAGGCTAATTTACAAATCGCATTGAAATTATTTTTTTAGATAATGCAAAAGTCAAATCAGGTAATACATACTAGCACTTCATTCTATATAATAACAGTTTAACATAGTAAGATAATTCAGATACCACTAACTACTGCATATTAAAAACTTTGTACGATTTTATTCCTTATTGGTCATTCGGACAGTTCTGTTTGAGGCTCAAGCACAAGTCTGCCATCATGTGTGTGTCCCATCTTCCTTTATACCTTTCCTCCATCACCTTTATATCTTGATAGAACCTCTCCTCTTGTTCTTCACTGACCTCACCAAAATTATGTGGAAGTCTGTCTAGGTAGCTATTGAGAAAGTGTACTATTATGCTCCTATTAGTACTAAAATTCTTAAAGTTGTCAGCATGTTTTGTACCAGTTCTTTATAATTGTCTGCTTTGTAATTACCCAATAAGTTCTTAGCAACTGACACATAACCTCACCTTGCAGAAACTTAAACACTGTTCATATATTTTGTAAAATTAGAATCCTTAATAAGCTTTCGAATTCTGAAGACCATTAAAGATTCCATCTTGTCAATTTTGTCAAAGGCCTTAACGAAATGTTTCATTAGCCCTGACTTAATTTGAATGTTATCCCTGTTAATCAATGCCTCGTTAATGATGTTTGATGCACCTATAATCATGTTTTCTCTTGAAAGTCATGTCATTTTGTCCAATGATCTGCCTTCGCCCTACTGTCCCACAAACGGATGAAACAAGGGTGCTTTGTTTATCCACTCTGTTGCAAAAGGACGAAGTTTACCATCTTCAGATCAACACAATTAGACATCTTGTGCTCTATAAACAGCCGCCAATCTCCTGGTCGGTATTCAAGTCCCATTCGAAGATGAAGTCCAGGAATGTTATTGCAGTATACAAGTTGATTATCGTTGCTGAAGTAAGGAAGGAGTTCAACCACTCTTGTCTGATAAGCAGTTACTTGTTGTAGACGGTTCTTTTATTTTTAGGATTTATGCCAAAAGTTTCGATGTTTGCTTTGACAGACTGAGACCAGGTATCAGATCATTGAGGTTTCTTGGGAGATCTGCTGGGGTGTTGAAATGCTTACTTCATATTCACTTCAACTGCTGTCACCTGTGTTACATCCTAAACCCTGAGTTCTTCAACATCTGACAACGGAAGGTCAGCCAGTGTTGTATGGGAACGTCTTCACTGTGTGGCACAGGTCTCCTTGCTGACTCCAGATCAGGATATTCCCACTTGACTTTCATGTATCGACTGAAACATTTCACATTCACCATACAGAAATAACAATCGTCGTGGTGTTTTTTCGACTCTTTCCATACCATAGGCACACCGAAGTTTAAAATTTTCCTTTGTCTATTTTTCCACTGTCGTAAGCCTTCTACACTGGCTTTGCAAACCTTATGGGGAGCATAAGAATTGTCTTGGTCTCCAAGCGCCACTCCAAAATAAGCAAGATAAGCTTATTTTACAAAATCTCTTATGTTTTTCAAAAGAGTATTCACCATAAACGTAGCAAAATTCGTTGGGATTGTTTAAGCAGGTTCTTCGTGAAGAACTTGTTTATCTGAAAAAAATTAAAGGTTAGAATATTGTTACAGGGTTCGTTGTTGATACAATTCCTTTCGTTAAATATGTAGTAATTAAAAATTAATATACTAATCTTTATTAACAAATTGTCATTACATATACACGCGTTATGACTACGTTCCTTGTTAATTGAGGGTAGGTATGCATCACACAAACTACAGCCAATTTGTAAAATCTAGTGCCATTTGCGAATTCAGCAACCCCAAAATACCCTCAAATACCTTTGTCAACGATTTTATTTTCTTGTTGACGAGTGATATTAATAATGCTACGAAACGGGGGTTTTCTTGGGCAAATTTTTTACGGGTTCTCAGAAACAGGAGAGAATAAAGTTTTAGCATTGTTAATAAAATATCGCAATTTATTACAGTTGTGTCTTTAACCATCGTGCCGGTATTTTTACATAATTTCTCACAATGAAGAATGTTTCAAGGCTGTCAGTTGAGCTGGGGTAGGTAACAGCTCCTAGTTTGTAAAAGGAGGAGGTAAATTGTGCACAACCTTTGTATTATTATTGTGTAAGGGAGAGAGAGAGAGAGATATATATTCTTCGATGCGTATATACCCTTAAATTATATTATTGGTGTTTGCAAACAGCTGAATTGCAGACGTCGTGACCCAAGTGCATTGAACACATAAGATTTACACCTGACATACTAACTCTAACAATAAACGTCAGTACAGTAACCAGTAAATCATTTACGTTTCTGGTGACAAGCGCTCCTGTTGTCGCCAAGTAAGGTTCATTGTCTTCACTGTTGGCAAATACGTAACTGTTGAAGTGTCGACGGCCGCCATTGTTTAGAGTTGCTTAATCAACGTCACCTGTCGAGGCAAGAATACATACACCGAGAGTTGTATGTGTCTCCGTGTATATGTACTGAGGGGTAGGATAATATACACCGAGAGTTGTATGTGTCTCCGTGTATATGTACTGAGGGGTAGGATAATATACACCGAGAGTTGTATGTGTCTCCGTGTATATGTACTGAGGGTAGGATAATATACACCGAGAGTTGTATGTGTCTCCGTGTATATGTACTGAGGGTAGGATAATATACACCGAGAGTTGTATGTGTCTCCGTGTATATGTACTGAGGGTAGGATAATATACACCGAGAGTTGTATGTGTCTCCGTGTATATGTACTGAGGGGTAGGATAATATACACCGAGAGTTGTATGTGTCTCCGTGTATATGTACTGAGGGGTAGGATAATATACACCGAGAGTTGTATGTGTCTCCGTGTATATGTACTGAGGGGTAGGATAATATACACCGAGAGTTGTATGTGTCTCCGTGTATATGTACTGAGGGGTAGGATAATAGCTCTTAGCTATTATCCTACCTCAGCTCATTCCAAAGTCCCCTAGGGTATACTACCACCCCCATAGATGCGACGCACACCCGTCGACTAACACCTGCTGGGTAAACAGGGGCAGCAGGTGTAAGAAAACATGCTCAACCTTTCCACCCGTACCGGGAATCGAACCCTGGACACTCAGTGTGTAGGCTGAGTGCGCTACCAACCAAGTCATAGGACATTTATACGGGTTAAAGTATCCTTGAGTAGTGGTGGTGCAAAAGGTTCCGTAATATTTCAATATTATTGACGCTCGGGCAGCAATTTGTGTTGTGGGTAACACCAAAAAAAATGTGACTCAGTTCACTGTGTCCAATAATCATGCCTTAAGTGTGACACAAATGTGTATTGTGTATCACATAAAAACTTGTATTGTGTATTACATAAAAATGTGCATTGTGACGTAGTAATGTGGTGTTTGACCCTCATTGTAGTTTGTGCAGTGTGACACAGAAAGTGCAGTGTGTGTGTGTGTCGCATTGTAGCACTTTAGTGTTCAATTTAGAACTGTAAAATGCAGTGTGAATCAGAATTGTGCAGTGTCCCACATAAACGTGTAGTGTCAAACAGCAACGAATCCTGTCTCACGGAAATGGGTAGGGAGGGATGTGAGACCAAGAATGAGTTATGTGACATATAAGCGAAGCATGAGTTGATATGAAAGTGCATCTGTGAGCTCTTCTGATCCTTCTATCACTTGATTACACCAGTGAGTATCGTGTACATTATGAACATATCCCCTCTCATTATTCCCCCGATCTGTGAGATGAAGTTCAGATGGTCAATTAGCAAGAACTCATTTAAAATTAAGTCCTACCTAAATTTTTCTCTTATACGTTTAAAGATATATTTTTTCATTTATGTTAAAGTAAAAATTATAAATTTTGTAAACTTATTATATCAAGTGCAATTTAATTTAGCCTAATACAACTAAATGTATTTTAGATAAGTTTACAATAATTTAATAATAAACACAGTGAAATATATTTTTTCCGTTAGGTTCAGAATGATTTTTGAGAAATTATTGCATACACAAATTTTCGCTTATCTTATCCGTGGAATAGCCTAGAAAGTGACGTAGTGGAGGCAGGAACCATACATAGTTTTAAGACGATGTTTGATAAAGCTCATGGAGCAGGGAGAGAGAGGACCTAGTAGCAATCAGTGAAGAGGCGGGGCCAGGAGCTATGACTCGATCCCTGCATCCACAAATAGGTGAGTACATATAGGTGGGTACACACACACATTTTATTGGACTGCATGAAGGCGTTCGACACAGTTCTTCACAAGAGGTTAATGCAAAAGCTAGAGGATCAGGCACACGTAACAGGAAAGGCACTGCAATGGATCAGAGAATATCTGACAGGGAGGCAACAACGAGTCATGGTACGTGACGAGGTGTCAGAGTGGGCACCTGTGACGAGTGGGGTTCCACAAGGGTCAGTCCTAGGACCTGTACTGTTTTTGGTATATGTGAATGACATAACGGAAGAGATAGACTCAGAAGTGTCCCTGTTTGCAGAGGATGTGAAGTTAATGAGAATAATTAAATCAGTTGAGGATCAGGGAGGACTACAAAGAGACCTAGACAAGGCTACAAGCCTGGTCCAGTAAATGGCTCCTTAAATTTAACCCTGCCAAATGGAAAGTCATGAAGATCGGGGAAGGGCAAAGAAGACCGCAGGCAGAGTATAATCTAGGTGGCCAAAGACTGCAAACCTCACTCAAGGAAAAAGATCTTTGCGTAAGTATAATACCGAGCACATCTCCTGAGGCACACATTAATCAGATAACTGCTGCAGCATACGGGCGGCTGGCAAACCTAAGAATAGCGTTCCGATACCTCACTAAGGAATCGTTCAAGACTCTGTACACCATATACGTCAGGCCCATACTGGAGTATACAGCACCAGTTTGGAATCCACAACTGGTCAAGCACGTCAAGAAATTAGAGAAAGTGCAGAGGTTTGCAACAAGACTAGTCCCAGAGCTAAGGGTTATGTCCTACAAGGAGATGTTACGGGAAATCGACCTGACGACACTGCAAGACAGGATAGATAGAGGAATATGATAACGACATATTAAATACAGAGAGGAATCGACAAGATGAACAGAGATAGAATGTTCCAGAGGTGGAACACAGCAACAAGGGGTCACAGTTGGAAGTTGAAGACTCAGATGAACCACAGGGATGTTAGGAAGTATTTCTCCAGTCACAGAGTTGTCAGGAAGTGGAATAGTCTGGGAAGTGATGTAGTGGAGGCAGGATCCATACATAACTTTAAAGAGAGGTATGATGAAGCTCATGGAGCAGGTAGAGTGACCGAGTACCGTCCAGTGAAGAGGCGGGGCCAGGAGCTGTGACTCGACCCATGCAACCACAACTAAGTGAGCACACACACACACACACACATCACACACCATCAAGTGTTGGACACAATACATACAACCGAGGAAGAAGTGAAGAGGCTGCTAAGCGAGCTAGGTACCTCAAAGGCGATGGGGCCGGATAACATTTCTCCATGGGTCCTGAGAGAGGAAGCAGAGGAGCTATGTGTACCACTAACAACAATCTTCAACACATCTATCGAAACAGGGCGACTACCTAAGGTATGGAAGACACCAAATGTAGTCCCAATATTTAAAAAAAAAAAAAAGAAGACTTACACGAAGCATTAAACTAGAGACCAGTGTCACTGACATGTATAGAATGCAAAGTCATGGAGAAGATTATCAGGAGAAGAGTGGTGGAGCACCTAGAAATAAATGAGCTTATCAACAACAGCCAGCACGGTTTCAGGGACAGGAAATCCTGTGTCACAAACCTACTGGAGTTCTATGACAGCGTGACAGCAGTAAGACGAGAGAGAGAGGGGTGGGTAGATTGCATCTTCTTGTAGTGTAAGAAGGCGTTTGACACAAGAGATTAGTGCAAAAGCTGGAGAACAAGGTAGGGATAACAGGGAAGGCACTGCAATGGATCAGGGAATACCTGTCAGGAAGACAACAACGAGTCATGGCACGTGGCGAGTTCTCAGAGTGGACGCCTGTGACCAGCAGGGTTCCACAGGGGTCAGTCCTATTACCGTTGCTGTTTCTGGTATTTGTGAACGTGACAGAAGGAATAGACTCAGAAGTGTCCCTGTTTGCAGATGATGTGAAGTTCATGAGAAGAATTCAATCGGACGAAGACCAGGCAGATGTACAAAGTGATCTGGACAGGCTGCAGGCCAGGTCCAACAACTGGCTCCAAGAGTTCTACCCCACCAAGTGCAAACTCATGAAGGTTGGGGAAGGGTAAAGAAGACCGCAGACGGAGTACAGTCTAGGGGCCAGAAACTACAAACCTCATTCAAGGAAAAGGATCAGGGGGTGAGTATAACATCGGTCACATCTGAGGCGCACATCAACTAAATAACTCCTGAAGCATACAGGCTCCTAGCAAGAATCACACACCCAGCAGAGCTAGGTATTTTACATTCATCGGAGGACATACGGTGGTGTGGGTGCCTCTGAACTAATTTCATTATCCTCCCTGTTTGGTGTTCTAGCCATAACAAGCACTATTTTATATGATTGTACCCTCGAACGAGTGGTATTGATCAATAACATCACTGCGACTAGCCAAGGATCACTACCACTCGTTCGTGGGTACAAAAATATTAAATACTGTTTGTTGAGTCTAGTACACCAAACGAGGAGGAGAATGAAATCAGCTCAGAGGCACCCACACCACCGTATGTTCTCGGATCATGGTGAAACACCTAGCTCTGCTGGGTGCGTGATTCTTGTAGGATTTGGTGGTCCTGAGGGTTAGTGTCATGTGTTTTTTGTTCACCATGAGGCGGGCCAAAACAAAATATGGGTTCGAATCCTTGGCTAGTTGCAGTGTTGTTATTGATCAATACCACTCGTTCGTGTGTACAATAATATATGTGTATATATATATAAATATAAATATATATATATATATATATATATATATATATATATACAGTGATCCCTCGGTTTTCGTGCATCAACAAACTCGAACATTTATGTAAGTGTATTGTCGTAAGTGCTGTTGCAAGTGTATTTTGGGGGTCTCAAATAGACTAACCTACGTGACATTATTAAGGAAGTAAATTCGTTCGGTAATGGCACTTGAGCAGCATTCTGGAACAAATTTTCGGCGAAAACCGAGGGACCACTATATACATATATATATATATATATATATATATATATATATATATATATATATATATATACATATGTCGTGCCGATTAGGTAAAACTTGCGATTTTGGCTTAAATAGCAACGCTCATCTTGCCATATAAGACAAGTGAAAATTTGTGTATGCAATAATTCCGCCAAAATCATTCTGAACATAACGAAAAAAATATATTTCATTGTGTTTGTTTATTAATAAATTAATGCTAACGTATCTAAAATATATTTAGTTTGGTTAGGCTAAATTAAATTGCGCTTGTTGTAATAAGGTTAGGTAGGTTTTCAAAGTTTCTCTTGGTACAAAATTATAAATTCTTACATTAACATAAATGAAAAAAATATATCTTTAAACGTATAAGAGAAAATTTTAGAAAGGACTTAATTTTAAATGAGTTCTTGCTAATTGACCAGTTTTACCTAATCGGCACGACATATATATATACAGTGGAACTCCGGTTTTCGTTCGGTCCGTATATCGTACTATTCGGTTTTAGAACACTATTTTTAGCAAAAAAAATTCGTACCTCAATCCGGAAATCGTACGTATCATACGTGTCCACCCTCCCGGGACACCGTCAGTCTGGCTTTGTCACTGGTTGAGTGAGCATTCATCCGAAACATTTCGCAATTTGTTTGCTTGTTTATTGATTGCGACTGCGAAATAAGTTACCATGGGCCCAAAAATAAGTTCTTAGTGCCAGCTCTATGGTAAAGAAGGTGAGAAACACGATATAGTTCAAGAAAGATATTGTAGGAAAATAAGAGAGTGGTGGGACAATACATTGTCCCATTTCAGGCAAATCATAAAGGTATGCCAGAAACAGAGCTCTCTGGACATATTTTTATTGCGACAGGGATCCAGTGCCAGTAAAAAACAAAGAAGGGAAGTAACCCCAGATAGGGCTTTAATACCTGAAGTCCTTATGTAGGGGGATTCACCTTCCAAACAACAACCTCAACTCTCTCTCTCCTCCTCGCCTTCCTCAATACGCCAATAAGAGTCTTCAATAAAGTTATGTAATGTTCATTTATCATTAAAATTAGTCCTTTATATTTATTTCTCATTGTTTTTTGTATGTAAAACTATAGTTATTTTTTAAAAAAATGATTTTTTGTTAATATTTTTGTGTGTCTAGAACGGATTAATTTTATTTACATTATTTCTTATGGAAAATATTAATCCGATTTTCGTACTTTTCGGTTTTAGAACAACCTTCTGGAACGGATTAAGTACGAAAACCGGAGTTCCACTGTATATAGGTTGGTAGACAGCAACCACCCAGCGAGGTACTACCTAGTAACCCTTTCTCCTGTAGAAAACATTAAAAAAAGAGAAGAAAAACTTTATAAAGATGAAAGTTTTTCTTTTTCGGTCCACCCTGCTTTGGTGGGAGAGGGCCGATGTGTTTATATATATATATATATATATGCTAGGAATTCGCAAGAGCAGGCGAAATATTCACAAACACTGATCTCTGGCCGACGGAGACTCGAACCTACGAACCTCATGACAAGGTACGCAGTGCTTTACCGACCGTACCACACTGGTCCAATACCTTGGCATCCAGCTTTCGCTAGACGTTATTCCAAGGCAGCCAGCTTTCAGGCAGGAAGGCTTACAGCTTTTCATCTCATCCCCTGCATGCATCGACACAACTAGAGATTTTTACAATGCTAGGAATTCGCAAGAGCAGGCGAAATATTCACAAACACTGATCTCTGGCCGACGGAGACTCGAACCTACGAACCTCATGACAAGGTACGCAGTGCTTTACCGACCGTACCACACTGGTCTAATACCTTGGCATCCAGCTTTCGCTAGACGTATATATATATATATATATATATATATATATATATTTATATATATATATATATATATATATATATATATATATATATATATATATATTTATATTTTTTTTTTTTTTTAACACATCGGCCGATTCCCACCAAGGCAGGGTGGCCCGAAAAAGAAAAACTTTCATCATCATTCACTCCATCACTGTCTTGCCAGAAGGGTGCTTTACACTACAGTTATAAAACTGCAACATTAACACCCCTCCTTCAGATTGCCGGCACTGTACTTCCCATCTCCAGAACTCAAGTCCGGCCTGCCGGTTTCCCTGAATCCCTTCATAAATGTTACTTTGCTCACACTCCAACAGCACGTCAAGTATTAAAAACCATATGCCTCCATTCACTCCTATCAAATACGCTCACACATGCTTGCTGGAAGTCCAAGCCCCTCGCACACAAAACTTCCTTTACCCCCTCCCTCCAACCTTTCCTAGGCCGACCCCTACCCCGCCTTCCCTCCACTACAGATTTATACACTCTCGAAGTCACTCTGTCTCGTTCCATTCTCTCTACATGTCCAAACCACCTCAACAACCCCTCCTCAGCTCTCTGAACAATCGTTGAACAATCCTTGTCCATGGAAGTAAAGAGGGGAATGTATGAGAGTATAGTTATACCAACGCTCTTATATGGGTGTGAAGCATGGGTGATGAATGTTGCAACGAGGAGAAGGCTGGAGGCAGTGGAGATGTCATGTCTGAGGTCAATGTGTGGTGTGAATATAATGCAGAGAATTCGGAGTTTGGAAATTAGGAGGAGGTGCGGGATTACCAAAACGATTGTTCAAATATATATATATATATATATATATATATATATATATATTTATATTTTTTTTCCAAGAGAAACTTTGAAAACCTACCTAACCTTATTACAACAAGCGCAATTTAATTTAGCTTAACCCAACTAAATATATTTTAGATACGTTAACATTAATTTAATAATAAACAAACACAATGAAATATATTTTTTCGTTATGTTCAGAATGATTTTGGCGAAATTATTGCATACACAAATTTTCACTTGTCTTATATGGCAAGGTGAGCGTTGCTATTTAAGACAAAATCGCAAGTTTTACCTAATCGGCACGACATATATATATATATATATATATATATATATATATATATATATATATATATATATATATATATATATATATATATATATATATATATATATATATGCAATAATTTCGCCAAAATCATTCTGAACATAACGAAAAAATATATTTAATTGTGTTTGTTTATTATTAAATTAATGTTAACGTATCTAAAATATATTTAGTTGGGTTAAGCTAAATTAAATTGCGCTTGTTGTAATAAGGTTAGGTAGGTTTTCAAAGTTTCTCTTGGAAAAAAATTATAAATTCTTACATTAACATAAATGAAAAAAATATATCTCTAAACGTATAAGAGAAAATTTTAGAAAGGACTTAATTTTAGATGAGTTCTTGCTAATTGACCAGTTTTACCTAATCGGCACGACATATATAATATATATATATATCCAATATCGCTCTCTCGAATCTGTGTCCAGTAGTCGTCAGCCATCACATTGATCATTATATTTATATCTTGATTAAATCGTTCACTATAGGGTTCTGTATTACAGAAACTCTACTTTGTAAGTAAAACTAAGTTCAGACCTGTAATGAGCATTCCAAAATTAGTTAGACAACGTATTTTAAAACGTGAACTGAAACCATTGTAAGTCAAGACTTTACATGAACAGTTATTGTTTTTTCTCTAATAATGGATTTATTTATTTATTTTTTATTTATGCCTTCAGATTTATAGGAGCATCACCGATAAACGGGCAATTATGAACAGTCATGTCGGGATGACATGACATGGCCATCCTTGTGTGCGGGTATTTATTATTCGCTGATTAACAATTGTGCCTCAGTGGAGGTTCCTTGACGCCAATGATGCTCTCGATCCAAGAAATTGCAGTTGTCCTCCCATTCCTTGAATCTAAGGCAACCTGCCTTGTATTACCCAAATGTTGTTTGACAGTACGGGTTTAGCGCCTTCCCATACATATAACGTTAATAGCCATAATTAAAACGAAATTAATAATATGAAATAATATTAACAACAATAATAATAATTATATTAAAATAATGATGATTTTCCGCCAATTCACTTAATCATCTTCAGAATTGTGTTTTGTTTGGCAGGAAAGGTTTTCGTATGGCGTGTTTTTCTCTGATAATTGCCTACTGCTTAATTAACCGCTGATGCCGCTGCAATTTGCAAGTAGGTAAGTATCTGCTGGCTAGTCACAAGTAGTTTTTCCATCTTAGCGACATAAGGATTAAAGTACTTGTGTAGTTTGCAATGATACTTAGATAATGCCTCTTTTAATTGGCTCTAAAATTTCAAAGCTAGCATATGACACTTAGGGAAAGATCCCATTTTTGGTTTCCGCTTTATAGGTGCCAATTTGTAACTCGTATTAATGATAGTGAGAATGCTGATTCTGATTCGTTGTATATCTTCAATTCAATTTAGCCCGTAACTTATGCCGCACTCTATGCTATTCCTTCTTACGTTCCACGATACTGTTCTTATGGGATATAAGAAATACATTTCTTGGATTGCTTACCTGTGATATCTACGAGTATATGGGTTTATAGACCACTATCACGAAGAACCTGGTTGATCAAGATACCAGGAAGGAAGCCTAGTGTATGGCTTTGTTGTGGAGGTAGAATAACCCTTGAAACTCGGCACGGATAAATCACAGGTATAACAGCAGGTCGAGACACTCTGGTATACTGATAATTGTATTTCTGATCGTTTAATTTGGCATCACCATAAACTGCCTTAATCTATCCCAGAGCACCGCACATGGTCTTTGAAATCTATTATTTGGTATTACTCTGCTGTTTACGGGGCTGAAAATGGTTTTCAGAAGATCCGAGCTGCCTGTGAGGCACTTATCCAGAATACACTGTGTTCGTGCATTGCGGTACCTGCTTACATTTACTGTTCCCCCACTACCATTCTCGCCCATCCCTCCATTCGCTTCCCATTTCCCTCGTCTCGTTACGTACAAAATTCTATATATATTTTTCAACAATCAGAGGAATGAAGTACATCCAGGGGGAGGCAAAATTAATATAAATAAATGATGAAATTACAAATAATGAAAGATAAAATGATAAAATATTTATTTACAATACGTTCCAATCCATAACCAACTACAAATTTAAGCTAGACGGAGTTCATTATAAAACGTACTGTGAGAAGAGAGAGAGAGAGAGAGATAGACAGAGAGAGAGAGAGAGAGAGAGAGAGAGAGAGAGAGAGAGAGACAGAGAGAGAGAGAGACAGGGACAGAGACAGAGAGAGACAGAGAGACAGAGAGAGAGACAGAGAGAGAGCAGAGAGAGAGAGAGAGAGAGAGAGAGAGAGAGAGAGAAGAGAGAGAGAGAGAAGAGAGAGAGAGGGAAGAGACAGAGAAGACAGAGAGAGAGAGAGACAGAGAGAGACAGAGAGAGAGAGAGAGAGAAGAGAGAGAGAGAGAGAGAGAGAGAGAGAGAGAGAGAGAGAGAGAGAGTTAGTTAGTTTTAGACAAAATAAAGGTGAAGAGTAATTTGGTGTGAGACACGCAATTCAAATTAGCACCAAATCAATTATATTATTATCAAAATGAAGCGCTAAACCTACAAGGGTCACACAGCGCAGCGCCCAAATCAATTATGCATGAATCATAAAATGCCAATAATTAGCATTAATGACATCAGTTGAATGATTAATAACTTAGTTTAATACTATGAGATGTCCTAAGGAAATTTTCTTAATGTACGTAGTCAAGAAAGTCTGTTCGGTGAAATAGGTTACAACTCAACACGCTGTATAACCCTTGTGGTTTAGCGCTTCTTTTGATTATAATAATAATAATAATAATAATACAACTCAACACAAACTGACTACAAACGAATGAAACGGATTTTTTTTTTTTTTAAATAATCAGAGACGAAGGTAATTAATTATTGATAAACATTAATTAATTATTTCAAAGGAATCAACATGGCATTCAAAAAAATTGAGCTAAGAATTAAGTTATCTTTTCTACGATGTTAAATGAAAATCTCTAATATTATGTCTGTATTTAGGAATTCATCCAATACATTTTATCAAAAAGAAAATCCAAAAAAGAGCGTATGAAGTAATTTTATTCACTTAGACATATAGGAAACTTTATTAAGGAAACGTTTCGCCACACAGTGGCTTCATCAGTCCAATACAAAGCAGAGAGGGGGAAGAGGAGGAGGAGTTCTTCATTCTTGTAGAAAGTACAGCATATGGTGGGAGAAGTGGCTTATATACTGTAGTCAGGTGAGTGGAAGCAGGAGGAGGCGGGGTCACAGTGGAACTATCCACTAGTGTAAGTTGGTCTTCTTCCAAAGGTTGGACAAGTGTTGAAGAATTCCTTGTATTAAGATCCCATGACTTTGCAGTGTCTGCTTTGTATTGGACTGATGAAGCCATTGTCTGGATAAACTTTTCCTTAATAAACATTCCCATACGTTGCATAAGTGTCTCAGTCTTCAACTTGTCGGTTTTGAAAACCAATTATCACAGTCGTCAATAAATGCTACGAATGAAATCCACTTACCTGGATATTTATGAGTTGTGAGTAAATCCTCATGTAAATCTTCCAGGAGAGAAAACTCGGAGGATCTTGCGATGTCTCTGGGACTGACCAATAAAAGTGAATCGAAAGGGAGAGAGAGGAAAGATTTAATACATGTTACCACTCATTAAGTGCCTCAATTATCGTTCACTTGCAGATGAGGTTAACTTTATTTACAAAATCGCCTCTCGGACAGGGTCTTGAACTGCTCTGCTCTTGTGAACCTTCAATATTAATGCTCTAATCTCTTCTGTTCTGTGACATTAATGTCATCACCTAATTTAGAATGGTGGTTGCCCTCCACTAGACAGAACGGGTGTCCTTTGAGACTATATTTCATTCCTCTAGATGTAACTGTATTGAATTATAGTTCTTTAATATAGTGTGCATAAGTTTGTTTTTCCTCGTGCAAGGACATCTGTGACTGTACCAAAAAACAAGGAGCTGTCTATGTCAGTTCCCTGTGTCCGAATTTATTTAATTTCTTCTTGCAATGAATGATTTTCAATAGTTTAACTCTTCATGAACACAAAAGAGAGTGCACCTGAATTTTACGTGTTTTGTATAACACACTTTTAAAATGTCAAGGTGTGTGTGTATATATACTTTCGAAAACATTGAAGTATATATGTGTATGGGTTTCTTGAAGAATCTTCGTAATTATATGCTTTTAAAATAAGGGAAAGAAATCTATATTTATTTTGGTTCTTTGGTTTACTATTTTAGATTGCTTTTTTATAATACTGCGGTGCGTATGTGATATTCAGTGTGTTTTGGGAAGAAGTTTCGACCGCTTTCAGATCTAGAAAAATGTCAGGTGTTTGACCTAATCCTGTAGTCTGTCAATATTTGTTCTTCTCATTATTCAGAGCGGATCCTTTTGTGTGTGTGTGTGTGTGTGTACTCACCTAATTGTACTCACCTAATTGTGGTTGCAGGGGTCGAGACTTAGCTCTTGGCCCCGCCTCTTCGCTGTCCGCTACTGGGTCTCTGCTCTCATTGCTCCATGAGCTTTATCATACCTCGTCTTAAAACTGTGTATGGTTCCTGCCTCCACAATATCTTTCTCTAGACTATTCCACTTCCTGACTACTCTGTGGCTGAAGATATGCTTCCTAACATCCCTTTGACTCATCTGAGTCTTCAGCTTCCAGTTGTGTCCCCTTGTTTCTGTGTTCCCTCTCTGGAACATCATGTCACTGTCTACCTTGTCGATTCCCCGCAGTATTTTGTATGTCGTTATCATGTCTCCTCTGACCCTTCTTTCCTCCAGTGTTGTTAGTCCTATTTACCTCAACCTTTCTTCATAGGACATATCCCTGAGTTGTGGAACTAACCTTGTCGCAAACCTTTGCACTTTCTCTAGTTTCTTTACGTGCTTGACCAGGTGTGGGTTCCAGACTGGTGCTGCATATTCTAGTATGAGCCTGACGTACACGGTATACAGTGTCTTGAACGATTCCTTGTTAAGGTAACGGAATGCTAATCTTAGGTTTGCCAGTCGCCCATATGCTGCCGCAGTTATCTGGTTGATGTGTGCCTCCGGAGACGTGCTTGGCGTTATACTCACCCCAAGGTCCTTCTCCTTTGCCGAGGTTTGTAGCCTTTGTCCGCCTAGCCTGTACTCTGTCAGCGGTCTTCTTTGCCCTTCTCCGATCTTCATGACTTTGCATTTGGTGGGATTGAATTCGAGAAGCCAGTTGCTAGACCAGATGTCAAGCTTGTCCAGGTCTGTTTGAAGTCCTGCTTGGTCCTCTTCCGATGTGATTCTCCTCATTAATTTCACATCATCTGCGAACAGAGACACTTCTGAGTCTATTCCATCCGTCATGTCGTTTACATATACCAAGAATAACACTGGTCCTAGGACTGACCCCTGCGGTACGCCCATCGTCGCAGGCGCCCACTGTGATACCTCATCACGCACCATGACCCGTTGTTGCCTCCCTGTGAGGTATTCCCTGATCCATTCCAGTGCCCTTCCTGTTATACATGCTTGTTCTTCCAACTTCTTTACTATTCTCATGTGAGGAACTGTGTCGAAGGCCTTCCTGCAGTCCAGGAAAATGCAATCAACCCACCCTTCTCTCTCTTGCCTTACCTCTGTTACTTTATCGTAGAACTCTAGGAGGTTTGTTACACAGGATTTGCCTTCCCGAAATCTGTGCTGTCTGGTGTTTATTATCCTGTTCAGCTCGAGGTGCTCCACCATTCTCTTCCTGATGATTTTCTCCAGGACTTTGCACACTATACATGTAAGTGACACTGGTGTATAGTTTGGTGCCTCTTTTCTGTCTCCTGTTTTAAAGATGGGGACTACATTGGCCTACTTCCATACCTCAGGTATCTGCCCATTTTCAAGGGATGTGTTGAATATTATGGTAAGTGGTACACTCAGTACCTCAGCTCCCTCCCGAAGAACCCACGGGGAGATATTGTCCGGACCCATCGCCTTTGAGGTATCAAGGTCACTGAGTAACTGCTTCACCTCCTCCTCCGTTGTGTGTATGCCCTCTAGCTCTTGATACATCCCTTGTTGGTGATGCACCCCGTCCTGTCTACCCAGCTGCCTTCCTTCCTCCACTGTGAATACTTCCTTAAATCTCAAGTTGAGCTCCTCACATACCTCTTGATCGTTACTTGTTAGTTCCCCATCTTCTCTCCTCAGCCTTATCACCTGGTCTTTAACTGTTGTCTTCCTTCTGATGTGACTGTACATGAGCTTCGGGTCGGACTTAACTTTCGATGCTATGTCGTTTTCGTACTGTTTCTGGGCCTCCCTCCGTACCCGTGCATACTCGTTTCTAGCTCTTCTACTAATCTCTTTGTTTACTTGGGTTCTTTGCCTTCTGTACCTTTTCCATTCTCTGACACTCTGAGTCTTTGCCTCCCTGCACCTTTGGGTAAACCAGGGGCTCTTTCTGGCCTTCCCGTTTAATCTTTTTCCTCTGGGTATAAACCGTTCCTCTGCCTCCTTGCACTTTGCCCCTACGTATTCCATCATTTCATTTATTGTCTGTCCGTCCATTTCCCTTTCCCACTGAACCTCCTGCAGGAACTTCCTCATGCCTATGTAGTTTCCTTTTTTTAAAATCTGGTTTGTCTCTTTCGATACCGTTTTCCCTCTCCACCTGTAGCTCTACAATGTACTCAAAGCTCAGCACCATATGGTCACTGGCTCCCAGGGGGCTCTCGTGTGTTATGTCTTCAATATCTGAGCTGTTCAGGGTGAATACAAGGTCCAGTCTTGCTGGTTCATCTTCTCCTCTCTCTCTGGTCGTGTCCCTGACATGTTGGTGCATCAGGTTTTCCAGTACCGTGTCCATCTTCTTGGCTCTCCAAGTTTCTGGACCCCACGTGGTTCTTGGTTCTCCCAGTCGATCTCCCTGAGGTTGAAATCGCCCATGACCAGTAGCTTCGCTCTGTTCATGTGCGCTTTTCTTGCCACCTCCGCCAGAGTGTCCACCATCGCTCTGTTGTTCTCATCATATTCCTCACCTGGCCTCCTGTAGTTCTGTGGTGGGTTATACATCACTGCAATGATTATCTTGTGTTCCCCAGACTGGATGGTACCTACTATGAAGTCCCTTTCTCTCACACCTCTATTCCTTCCATTTCCTCGAATCTCCTACGGTTCCTGTGTTGTGTACTCACCCAATTGTACTCACCTAATTGTGGTTGCAGGGGTCGAGACTCAGCTCCTGGCCCCGCCTCTTCGCTGTCTGCTACTGGGTCTCTGCTCTCCCTGCTCCATGAGCTTTATCATACCTTGTCTTAAAACTATGTATGGTTCCTGCCTCACTATATCTTTCTCTAGTCCATTCCACTTCCTGACTACTCTGTGGCTGAAGAAATGTTTCCTGACATCCCTTTGACTCATCTGAGTCTTCAGCTTCCAGTTGTGTCCCCTTGTTTCTGTGTTCCCTCTCTGAAACAACCTGTCACTATCTACCTTGTCAATTCCCCGCAGTATTTTGTATGTCGTTATCATGTCTCCTCTGTCCCTTCTTTCCTTCAGTGTTGTTAGTCCTATTTCCCTCAACCTTTCTTCATAAGACAGACCCCTGAGTTGTGGAACTAACCTTGTCGCAAACCTTTGCACTTTCTCTAGTTTCCTTACGTGCTTGACCAGGTGTGGGTTCCAGACTGGTGCTGCATATTCTAGTGTGTGTGTGTGTGTGTGTGTGTGTGTGTGTGTGTGTGTGTGTGTGTGTGTGTGTGTGTGTAATTCATTTAACTACATCTCAGAGTGAATGTCTATAAATTCTCGGACTATCCTGGTTGCGAACCACTGGACCATTTTCGGGTTTTTCATATGCTTGACCATGTGTGATGGCGGTGAACACAATGACTGGCCTAACATAGTACATATAATTCTGCATGATTTTTATTAAAGTTCTTAAATGCCATTCTGAGGCTTTGTTAAACTTGGCTAATCAGTATTTGTTCTGTTATGTTCATCCCCATGTCCTTTTCGCATTCTGATATTTGCAACATCTCTCGACTCATGCCATACTAGACATCAGGTCTGCCCTCACTTTTACCAGTTCACATTGCCCTCCATTTCTTTAGGTTAATCTCGAGAAGCAATTTGTTTGACAACTGAGGGCTCCCAAGTGTGTGTGTGTGTGTGTGTGTGTGTGTGTGTGTGTGTGTGCGTGTGCGTGTGTGTGTGTATGTGTGCACTTTACCAATCTCTTTATTATCTTCTCCATTAATTTTCATAGCACGCGTGTTTGTGAAACTGATCAGCAGTTTAACATCTGTCGGTCACTTTTTCAAAATCCCTGGATTTCTTTCGCTGTCATCCATATCTATGGCAAATGTCCCATATCCTCTTGACTAATTACAGATTTTATGTTGAACTTCAGATATTACTTCTATTCCCTCAAACAGAATCCACATTGACACTTTGTAGGATCCCATTGTATAGGAATTATCCAGCTCACTCAAAGGTTATTTTCAACTCTTCCCTGTTTTTGTTTAGTGTCAAGCACCCGCTGGTTTGCCCTTTCTCTTTGATTCTTTGAAGTTACTCCTGTTATATTTGAGAATAACCACTTTAAATTCATTGGTCATCTTCTCACAGACTCTGTTGTTGTTTCTCGTGACACATCTTACTTCCTTCTTCAATGGTTGTGATGCAGCTTTTGTTTTTCTAATCTTCATCTTTCTTCGTGCCACTGACTCAAACTAGAGTTCGGCAATTCACAATTTTATCACCTAGGCTGAGGGAAGAATTTCCTCTTCTCAAATTTGATTTCTCCTATTCCCCACTTGTTTTTATTCTCAATGTTTACATGTACAAGGAATTCAAAATTTATTTATGTATGTCTGGAAGACTTTCATATTTTATTTCGCTTATAACATAAGCACTTGAGAAGTACTAGATCCAGTCTTTCTGACTCATCCCCCCCTCTCTGTCTGTCTGTCTTTCTCTCTCCCTCTCTCTCTCTCTTGGTGAGGGAGTTTTTATGTTGAGACATAAATTCTTCCATCACATCAATCATGTACGTGTGTGTAGTCACCTATTTGTGCTAGCAGTGAGCGAGTCACGGCTCCTGACCCTGCCTCTTCTTTAGTCATTACTAGGTCCACGCTCTCATTCTCCAAGAGCCTTATCAGTTTCTGACAGGATTGTATACATCCTTATCATATCCCCCGTATCCCTCCTGTCTTCCACTGTCATTAGGTTCAGTCCTGTTAACCTTTCCTAGAAGGATATAACCCTTTAGCTAGGAGACTAGTTTTGTTGCAACCTTTTACACTTTCTCCACTTTCTTCACGTGTTTGACCAGGTGTGAGGTGCACACTGATGCTGCATACTCCAATATGGGCCTGACGTAACCAGTATACAGTGTGGTGAATGTCTTTTCTTAGATGTTGAAAAGCTGTTCTTAGATTTGCCAGAAGCAGGTATGTTAAAGCAGTTATTTGGTAGTAGGTTGGTAGACAGCAACCACCCAGGGAGGTACTACCGTCCTGCCAAGTGAGTGTAAAACAGAAACCTGTAATTGTTTTACATCATGGTAGGATTGTTTGTGTCTTTTTTCTTACACTTGGGTCACACTACATGTGGATGTACACGCATATAAATATGTCGTGCCAAATAGGTAAAACTGGTCAATTAGCAAGAACCCGTTTATAATTAAGCCCTTTATAAAATTTTATCTTATACTTTGAGATATTTTTTCATTAATGTTAATGTAAAAAATTATAATTTTGTACCAAAAGAACCTTAGAAACTTTATCTAACCATATTATAATAATCGCAATTTTATTTAGCGTAATCTAACTAAATATAGTTTAGATATGTTTACAATAATTTAATAATAAACAAACACAAAGAAATATTTTTTTCGTTAGATTCTGAATGATTTTTGCGAAATTATTGCATACACAAATTTTCGCTTGACCTGTCCGGCAAGAATTGTGTTGTTATTTAACCCACAATGGCAAGTTTTACTTATTCGCCACGACATATATATATATATATATATATATATATATATGTCGTGCCGATTAGGTAAAACTCATCAATTAGCAAGAACTCATCTAAAATTAAATCGTTTCTAAAAAAATTCTTATACTTTTAAAGATATATTTTTTTTCATTTATGTTAATGTAAGAATTTATAATTTTGTACCAAGAGAAACTTTGAAAACCTACCTAACCTTATTACAACAAGGGCAATTTAATTTAGCCTAACCCAACTAAATATATTTTAGATACGTTAACATTAATTTAATAATAAACAAACACAATGAAATATTTGCAAATTATTGCATACACAAATTTTCACTTGTCTTATATGGCAAGAAGAGCGTTGCTATTTAAGCCAAAATCGCAAGTTTTACCTAATCAGACGACATATATATATATATATATATATATATATATATATATATATATATATATATATATATATATATATATATAAGTGGGTGTTCTTCTATTTTTCCTTAATAGTTTTTGTTCTTTATTTCCTCCATATGGAAGTGGAAAAGAATCATTCCTCCGTAAGCAATGCGTGTCGTAGGAGGCAACTAAAAAACCGGAGCAATGGGCTAGTAACCCCTTCTCCTGTATTCATCCACTAAAAAAAGAAAAAAAAATATATAAAACTGGGTTTGAATGAACGTGGTTGTAGTGTAGTTGATAAGAAAAACATGATTGCAACTGTTATGAATGACGAGAAGTTGGATCTTCTAACTCTAAGCGAAACAAAGGTGAAGAGGGTAGGGAAGCTTCAGTGGGGTAGAAACAAATGGAGTCAAGAGTATCTGTTAGAGTTAGAGCTAAGGAAAGGGTAGCGATAATGTTGAAGGATCAGTTATGGAAGGAAAACAGGGAATATGTATAAACTCAAGGATTATGTCGATTAAAATAAGGGTGAGATGCAAAAAGTGGTTTATAATAAGTGTGTATGCAACTGGAGAAGAGAGGAGTGTAGAGGAGAGAGATGTTAAGTGAGTGTTTAGGAACCTTTGAAACACAAGAGAGTAATTGTAGTAAGGGATCTAAATGCTAAAGTGGGAGAAACAGTTAGAGAGGGTGTGTTGGTATGTTTGGGGTGCCAGGTGTAAAATATAATAAGGGGCCTTTGAACTATGTATTGGTAGATAAAAGACTGATGAGTAGACTTCAGGATGTACATGTTTATAGATGGGCCACATATATGTCAGATCACTTTTTAGTTGTAGATACAGTGAGAGTAAAAAGTAGATGGGATAAAGGAGAAAGGAAGCAACAAGCAAGAGAGAGGTGAAGATTCATAAACAAAAGGAGGAGGTAGTTAGGGTACGATATAATCAACTATTGGAAGAAAGAGGATTTCTCTTCTAATGGGATAGAGCCAAATAACGTATATTTTACTCACTTAGAGCTAGAGTCCACGGTTTCCGCTTGCCGATCATCGGCAGCTGGACTCAATGATATTCATAACCGTATGCTAAAGCATTTGCATTCTACAGCCCTACAGTCCTTTTGCGTCCTTAAAATCTTGTTTGGATACGAGGGGTTCTCTCCCAACAATGGAAATCTTCCATTGTACTACCGTTTCGCAAACCAGGCACATCGGGGCTTGATACCTCTCACTATCGTTCCATTGCTCTGACCAGTGTAGTCTGCAAAGTGATGGAACGATTGGTGAACAGACGTCTGATATGGTATTTAGAAACTCACAAGTCTTTCTCCTCGCCAATATGGCTTTCGCAAGGGCCGCTCTACTTTGGACCCTTGTTTCACATAGATACGTATGTGCGAAATGCCTTTGCTAATAAACACTCCGTTCTATCAGTCTTTTTGATCTCGAGAAGGCATGTGACACCACTTGGAGGTATAACGTCTTAGCTCAGGCCCACTCCTTAGGCCTCCGCGGTAATCTACCAACCTTCCTTGCTGCGTTATTATCTGAAAGACATTTTCGTGTCCGTGTTGGCGCCTCACTTTCCCCAGACTTTGTTCAGGCCGAGGGAGTCCCACAAGGTTGTGTCCTTAGCACTACCCTTTTTCTCTTGGATATAAATGACCTACCTTCCGTTCTTCTATCGCTTATTTGGTCGTCACTTAATGTGGATGACTTCGCTATAGCTTACGCAGGCGCTGACTGTCGCCTGGTAACAGCCTCCCTTTAGGATGCAATTGACCGAGTTTCCCATTGGGCCACTTCTTATGGATTTACATTTTCTAGTGCGAAAACACATTTCATTACTTTCATGAACTAGACGTCCTCTTGTCCCAGATATTTCATTGTATTTACGCCGATCGTCGTGATGCTCATTGCCTTTGTTACTTTGTCCGCTCTAATCACCTTCATGTTCCGTCTACGTATAGGTTAGTCACAGACATTAGTAGAAGCCCGTTATTTGATCGGCGCCCCTGCTTACTCCGTCCGTTTTCTCTTCGTCTTCACTCACTTCGGTTTTCTCTTCACTTACCTCCCTTTGTGTTGTTCATGTAGTGTCTGCCTTTTCCTTTCCCCCTTAGAAGATTCCGAAGGTTCGTGTCTGTGCTTCTCTACTGCAGTGCGCCAAAGCTCTCCTACCTACGGCAGCTTCTCGCTCTCTTTTTCTTGATCACTTCCGGTCGCATGCTCATGCCGTCGCTGTTTATATAGATGGTTCTAAATCTTCTGACGGTGTTGGGTTCCCGGCGGTGTTCCCTGACGATGTTGTACCGCCGAGTTGTATGCCAACCTCATAGTGCTTCTCAGTATTAAATATATGCCTCCTTCGGCGTTAGGGATCATTTCAGATTCCGTCAGCGCTTTACAGGCTATTAAACAATTTGATACCCTTCATCCATTGGTCCTTCATATTCAAATTGGGTTGTGCCATGTGGCTAACAAAAACAAAGACGTTGTTTTCTGTTGGGTCCCTGGACACGTTGATGTACAGGGCAATGAATAGGCGAATGCTGCTGCACGTTCAGCGATACGTGATCTTCCGGTTTCCTGTAGAGGTATTCCGTTCAGGGATTATTTTGCAGTCATCTCTGGACATGCAGCATAACAAATTACACTCTATTAAACCCGCTTTTAGGTTTGTGGCCATTGTATTACCACCGTTACCGTACTCGGGAAACTACGCTCTTCCGTTTCCGCATTGGCCATACTTGCCTTACCTATGGGTATCTAGTAGAGCGACACCCTATTACTCTGTGAGGTTTGTCGGGTCCCTTTTTCGGTTCTTCACTTTCTTGTGGATTGCCCGGTTTACCAGCGAGCTCGCAGGATTTACCTCCAACGCCGCCGCCTCACCGCTCTTACCTTACCTTCCCTTCTTGCAGACGGTCCTGCCTTTCACTTACGATCACTTTTTGACTTTTTGTCAGCAACTGCTTTACTATACGAACTTTGACACATAACCCTTAGCGTCCCTTCCAGCCCTTTTCTCCCCTCACCTCTGATCCTCTTTCACCTAGCTGTTTATATCCCCGACACTATTTTCTGCCCCGCAGCGCTGCATGACCCTTTTCGGTTTAGTGCTTTATTTATTATATTTATAATTGGAAGAAAGAAAGGCTAGTGAAAGTATATGCAATGAGGCTGAAGAGGTATGGAGTAGATTTAAGAATATAGTGTTGGAGTGTTCAACTGAAGTGTGTGGTTACAGTGAAGTGGGTGCGGGAGGGAAGAAGAGCGATTGGTGGAATCATGAGGTAAAGAGAGTTTTAGTTGAGAAAAAGTTAGCATATCAGAGTTTTTTACAAAGTGATACAAGAAAGGAGAATTATATGGAAAGAAAAAAAAAAAGAGAGGTTGAGATAGCAAATGAGAGAGTATGTGAGATGCTTTCAGCAAATTTTGATAAGAATAAGAAAAAGTTTTGGGGTGAAATTAATAAGTTGAGCAAAACAATGGAACGATTGAATTTGACAGTTAAAAATAGGAGAGAAGAATAATTAGATGGAGTATTTGAAGCATCGGGAAGGTGGAGGCAATATTTTGAGGAACTGTTAAATGTTAATGAAGATAAGGAAGCCTTGATTTCGTGTACTGTGCAGGAAGTTAAAACATATTGTAGGAGTGAGGAAGAGCCAGGCAGTGCATCAGGAAGTGGCTAGAATGAAAGGGGGTAAAGTAGCTGGGATTGATGGGATAAATAAGCAGGTGAGGATATAGTTTTGGAGTGTTTAGTATTTTTATGTAATAAATGTGTATAAAAGAGTAATGTACCTAGGGCAGAGATCATGTATAGTTCCTTTGTATAAAGACAAAGTGGGAAAAAAGACAGTGTAAAAATTATAGGGGAATAAGTCTATTGAGAATACCTGATAAAATGTATGGTAGAGTTAATATCGAGAGAATTAATAGTAAGACGGAGAGTAGGATAGCAGAGAAATAAGGAGGCTTTAGGAAAGGTAGGGTGTGTGTAGACCAAGTGTTTACAGTGAAACATATATGTAAACAGTATTTAGATATGGGTAAAGATGTTTTTGTGGAATTTGGAAAAGGCTTATGATTGGATAGACAGGGAGGCAGTGTGGCAGATGTTATAAATGTATAAAATAAGAGGAAGGTTACTGAAAGCAGTGGAGAGTTTTTGCGAGAATAGTGAGGCTCAGGTTAGAGTATGTAGGAGAGAGGGAGATTATTTCCCAATTAAAGTAGGCCTTAGACAGAGATACGTATGTGTTTATCACCATCGTTGTTCAAAATATTTATCGATGGGGTTATAAAAGACGTGTGGCAGTAGGTGTGGGATTAAAAGATAAAGAACGTAACACAAATTGGGAGTTGTCACAGTCGCTCTTTGCTAATTACACTGTGCTTTTAGGAGGTTTTGAACAGAAGTTGCCGAGGTTGGTGGACGAGTTTGGTACGGTATGTAAAAGAAGGAAATTAAAATTGAACCAAGGAAAGAGTAAGGTGATGGGAATAAAGAATTTAGATAAGGGAAGACTGGATATTAGAGTAGAGGGAGTGAGTACGGAGGACGTGAATGTATTTAGATATCTGGGAGTGGACTTCTCAGCAGAGTTGAATCATAGAATTGATGAGAAAAAAGGTTATCCATGGAAGCAAAAAGGAGAATGTATGAGAGTGAATATTGGTGAATATTGCAACAAGGAGAAGGATGGAGGCAGTGGAGACGTCATGTCCAAGGGCAATGTGGGGTGTGAATATAATACAGAGAGTCCGTAGTTTGGAAATTGGGAGTAAGTGCAGGGTTACTAGAAGTATTATCCAGAGAGCTGAAGGTGTTAGTGAGGTGGTTCCGACATTTAGAGAGGGTGGAATGAAATAGAATGACGTGAAAAGCATGTAAGTCTGTAGTGGAAGAAAAATGGGGAAAGGGTTGTCCTAGGAAAGGTTGGAGGGAGGGGGTAAACAAGGTTTTGTGTCCAAGAGGCTTGGACTTCCAGCAGTCGTGTGTGAGCGTGTGAGAAAGGAGCGATTGGAGAAGTGCGTCACTACTTCCACCATCTTAGCCCTCCATGTTTCTGGTCCTGCAAGTTATTATAAGTTTTTCCAGTTAGTCTCCTTGTACTTAAAGTCCCTCATGACTAATATCTTTGTCTTGCACTTGTTGGCCTTCTGACCACCCCAATTAATGTATCCACCATTGTTCTGTTGCTTTCCTCATACTCTTGTTTTTGTTTTGGTCAGTTGCTTTTTAGTGGAGGGTTGTATGACCGCTATCACAGCCTTTGGACCCCTCCCCGGTCTTATATGTGCCTTCTATGTAGTCATCTGCTTCCCTTCTGTCCATTCCTCACATCTCAAAACTCCATTGTTTTCCGATGAACTGTGCTAATCCTCCTCCTCAGTTTCCACTATCTTTCCTCAGAATCTGATAGATAGTCGGGTAGATCACTTCTGTTTTTCTATAAGCTTTGTCTCTGCCATTTTTCATTCTTATTTGCTTTATTTGCTTTTCCATCTTTGGTGTACCATACCTTACTATATTCCAGTTTTTGGGTTCTTGGATTCCTGGTCCTGTTCCATAGGTCACGAGGGGTGGGAAGGGTTGGGGCGGGTTGGTGAAAAAAGCAGGGGGTGTGATTTAGTGAGGGGCTGATGAAAGAATGGTATTTGTGCTGGGCAAAACTGGGACTGTAGATGTTGAATCGAGTTTGTTTTGGGTTATTGTGCTTGACTGAAAGGAAAACTAGGTGTTGAGAGGGTTGTTTGGGTGATTGCGCTTGGTGGTCCAACGGAAGCTGAGCTTCCATGTCTGTCGATACCAATTCTGTCTCCTAGCCTTTCGCATCCTTCTGCCTTCTAAGTTGCTCCCGTTCCCGTGTATGTGTACTCACCTATTTGTGGTTGCAGGGGTCGAGACTCAGCTCCTGGCCCCGCCTCTTCACTGATCACTACTAGGTCCTCTCCCTGCTCCATGAGCTTTATCATACCTCGTCTTAAAACTATGTATGGTTCCTGCCTCCACTACATCACTTGCCAGACTATTCCACTTCCTGACAACTCTATGACTGAAGAAATACTTTCTAACATCCCTTTGACTCATCTGAGTCTTCCATTTCCAGTTGTGACCCCTTGTTTCTGTGTCCCATCTCTGGAACATCCTGTATCTGTCCACCTTATCTATTCCTCGCAGTGTGTGTGTACTCATCTAATTGTACTCACCTAATTGTGGTTGCAGGGGTCGAGACTCAGCTCCTGGCCCCGCCTCTTGCTGTGTGTGTGTGTGTGTGTGTGCGCGTGTGCGCGTGCGTGTATGTCTGTCTTTTTGTCTCTTTACCTGCTTGTCACTGTCTACCTGTTTATTATATATGTATAGGTGTAGTTGAAAGACGCTTAACCTACTCTAAGGTATAAATTCAAAATATGAGAGCATCAGAGTCCTAAGAAAGAGAGAAAATAAGAGAGCGTAGCCTACCATGGTGAATGCCGAGCAGCATCCAAGCACAAAACCTTACCTCTTTAAGATGGAGAAATTTTCACGGCTACACAGATCAACTAAGGCATTTTGAAACAAAGCTTGTTGCTCTTAGAAGCAGAGACCCTCGCTGATTCAGGATCCGTGGAGAAGGTGGGACAATAAAGGAAACTGTTTAGGTCAGGATTGCTAATTATGCTTTAAGAGCCATTACCCTCCAGATATTGTAATAAGAGGCTGGCAACCTAGGGGAGGAAGGATCTACTTCAGCAGGTGTTTGTGAGAAAAACGATTCTTACGACGAATGTGGTTTGTCTCCTTCATTCCCGTGAGGCAAAATTTATGTAAGACATTTGGATCCCCGAGAGGACTGCTCCTCTGGGAGACTAAATGAACGTCTTTGGCAAGTACGTCTGGCAGAAGGGTAATTATTGCAGAGCTCCTGAGACGCGCATGGCTGACCCTGCTGATGTATTTGTCTTTACAGAGTAACTTTTTAGAGTAGCTAATATTCACGCATGTGCGTGTTTATTGATAAAAATCGTACTCTTTAACATACCGAAATAATTACAACAGTATTGTACCTTAAAATGAACATTAGTTCAAGAGAAAGCATGTGTACTACTGTTGTAGTGTAGTTATGTACATTAAGTTATACATGTTATACACCTGTTATATTGCACGTGGAGTGTTTAATGCAACAACAGTAGAATAGATGTCGCTCCTCCAGTGTCTTTACTTAAAACGAAAGTAACAGCTTAGGTTCTGATGCACAACTCACGAGATCTCGAAAAAGAGACGCAGCTTCACTTTTGCATGACGCACAAGGTAGAAAATTTTCCTCCACCTGGATACTCTGCGTTATTTTTTTTTTCTAAGTTTCTATTAACAAGCGATGATCAGCATGTGATAATAGTGTTCAAATGACATCCACGCAATCGTTATTACTTATTACCCAAGCACTGAGAACAAACTTGTTCTTTGGTTTCTGTGGAGAACAGTATCTCACTGGGAGGATAACAGTGTTATTCTTAAATATTACAAAAACGTAAACTGACGCATAAATATTGTAAAATTTGTTAAGCCGAAAAGCGTAGGGACTTTGAGTATGAGAAGTGAAGTGCCGCTCAAGCAGGATAGGATTTAGGCTTCAACTGAACAACCTACAGTTGAGAACCTCACGGTCAGAAAGGGGATTCTTAAAAAAATCAGAATATTTGTTTTTCATTTGTTTATGCCTAAATCCAGTTCTGAACCAACACTAATACAATTCTTACATTATTAACAATTATATTTATTTTACAATATTTAATACACGATTCTAAAAAAGTAAGCTTAGATCATCTTTTGATGACATCATTCGTGACTTTTCCTTAAAAAAAATAAATATTGGTACCCCGGATTTCGTACTGCTCCCAACTAGAACAATTATGTATGTCTATTTTTGTAAGTGTATTTTTGGGGGTCTGAAACTGACTAATCTAATTTACATTTGTCCTTATGGGAACAAATTCGTTCGGTAACGGCACTCAAACAGCATTCTGGAAAGAATTATTGACGAAACTCTTGGTACAACTGTATTTTATACTGACTGGTTTCTAACATTTTGCCAGTTTTAATCATGATACATTATGCAAATTACATTTCATTTTCTGTCAGTTAAAGTATTATTTGAAGCCCTGTAATTATATACATTCAGTTACTGGGGACGAATTTTCAGTATTTTCCTCTTAACAAATATCTTTATACCGAATAATTAAAGGTATGTTTTTAAAGTTGTAATGCATCTGCATCTTAGCTGCATTCATGCAGAGTTCAGATGTTGCACAGACTTGTTCTCTGTTATCACTTGACTAATACGGCCTCTGCAACTTCTCATAACTTAGGGCCTCACCTTGTCTAAATCCAGCCTGGCCAGAATGCTCTGTCAGAGGCAAGTCTGTGACACTGACGGAAACTGAGATCTGTGAGTGTTGCTGCTCAAGGGACAAGATGTCACAGCATCTGAGTATCTGAGACATGTCCTCACCTACCCTTTAAAGAGTCAGACCACCTCCTGTCTCTCTCTCTCCTTTCTCTCTCTCTCTCTCCTTTCTCTCTCTCTCCTTTCTCTCTCTCTCTCCGATGTGAGGCAGACAAGTTCCTCTCACCTCCGAGTTGAGGCACAGTTTTTCCTCGTTTTCCTCTCAGCTCTGTGGCACACAGCATCCCCATCATCTCATACACAGAGATAACTTTCCCCTCATCCCCCAGCTCTCAGGCAGATAACATCCCTTCACCTCCTCTCTCTGAGGCAAAGACCAAAAGCTTCGCTAATAAGGTCATTATTCAAGATACACTCGCCAAAACAAGGAGAAATATGAGCGAGCAGCAATAATAAGAACCCTGAATATTCTCCCTTCTGTAGACAAGGAGATTCCTCCAGATCTCCAGGATATTATGAACTTGGCATTGTGTGCTTGGAGAACTTTCAGAGAAGCAAGACCTGGGGTCTTTGGCGGAGTTAGTCAAGTAGCCTGAAGTAATTGGATACTTAACCAGTGTTGTCTCTGGTTGTTACCAGCATCACAAATTGAAACGAAGGCGTTGGTAATACTGTCATGATGGTATATGATGGTGACAATGGTGATAGAGGGTGTCGACTGTTAGTGCTTGTGTAAAAGGATTTATTTTTGTTTTGTCTTCGTCACAGCTGATGAGTACATATTACTCCAGTAGGTTTAGTATTTTACTGGTCATAAGGGTTACAGAACACCGACAAGGTGAAACCCAAAGTCACGAGGGAAGACTGGACACGGTTTAGGCAATTTTATGCTCGGAGAGAAAGTTTTTTCAAGTCATATGAAACTTGTTTCGTGTCCTTGTCTTCGCAATAGACATATATTTATCCTTGAGTACGTCAGAGAAGAGGAGCTTCTTAGATCTACCTGGTCTCCACAGTTATTGTTGCCGGTTATACCGTCAAGAGCTAGCCGAAAACATCTATTCACAACTAGCAATACTTTCCACATAGCTAGGAAAGTAGGAAGCATTTTCTGAGGTATCATAGAGAACACAACTGAACACATTCGCAGTGTAGCAACAACCGTCTATATTCATCAGAGGTTTATGCCCAATTGTGTACCCTCGGCACTGTGTAACGACAGTTGTTGGAAATGACCAAGATAAACCAGAGATTCGCTTTATTCTACACCGCGAACACACAGTCCTGCATTCAGTAGTCATAACCCTACCGGACCTCTTGTTTCCAAGAATACGTACACCCCCAGTAAGTTTGTAAGCAGACTCCGGGACATAAAAACAGCTGAATATAATGACAATAGTCTCACCACCGCCTTGCCCTTCTGGGGAAGACATCGCTGGTAACTCACGCCGCTGTTCCTACACACAGTGGGAGGGCATAGTCATACCAGAGGCCATTAGAATCAACTTTAATCTTCACAACGGACATAATCAGAAACATACAGGCATTCAGAATGTTGCAACGTGCGAAATTCTTCTTGTTCGGCAAGATTTTTGACTTGACGTTTTCAGTTATTCACACACTCATGTCAACCACACCTCTCTACGGGTCTACACACGTCTTCCATGACAAAACTTGGTAACCAAGCGTAATATTGTCCTATTAATCATTCTTCCTTGATTCCTTTATTTTGTTACTTTTTAATGCCTATTATTGTTATATTATCTTGTGTTATTCTTTTATGCTTTTTCTTGTTACCTAGAGCTGTTTTTTATAGCTAAGAAAGACACGTGAGGAAATACTAGGACATATATATTAGAAAACGTTTTGGTCCTGGGACCTTGATCACTTGCCAACTGATCAAAGTCCCAGAACCAAAACGTTTTCTAATATGTCCTAGTGTTTGCTCATGCTACTTTCTAAGCCAATTTCTGCTTTTGAACATTAGCGTCGTGTTCACATAGAATGGAACACTGAACACAACACGAACAAGACTTTCAAGTTCACTCTTTCTTTTAGCGAACAATAATAATGTCAATCCTTCATCCCAGTCACTCGAAAAATATGCGCAGTAATCCCGCATCATCATAACCTTCAAAGTCATATTAAGATAATGATTCCTGAAAAAAAGTTAGGAGTAAATTTACGTCCTTAATCTGTTTGTATTTGTCTGGAAAGTCTAACCTGTTGGGGTAAAAATGTACAAGTGGATGAGTAATAGATCGACGGTTAATCTTTCTCATAGGAACAGCTTCAGGATAGGCAGATGAACAATCTATTGTGGCAAACTAGTACTGGCTGCGAGGCGTCGTCCTACGAAGTGGGTCAACACAGTCAAAAAGAAGACGTGAAAATGGTTATTCAAATGTAGATATGGGTGCAGGTGGTGCCGGTTTTGAAGACTGATTTGGCTTGCCACTCACCTCACAAGTGTAGCAATTCTTAACAAGTGAAATCACAGACTCTCATCCTTGATCATATATTTTTTTTTAGCCAGGTTGGCCAGAGTCCGTCTCACACCACCGGGGATTGTTGTGAACATGTCATTGAAAAGACTCAGTCAGTTCAGTACGGCGTTTGATATTGTTAGTTGGAAGATGAGTAAACTTGTTCATTAAAACCCCATTGCCGTAGTAACAATGATCCAAACCCTTAAATTCGTCCTCGGTCACTGCTAATTTTTTCTGATTTTTTACCACCTGAGATGGATGACACTAGTGGATTTAGCTAAGCTTTGTTTTGATTATAATACTAATCTCCAGTGATGGAACATCGAACTGTTCCTTAATAATGTCCTCAGATGTGAGTGAAGTGACCACTTCCGAGGTCCCCAGAACGAGAGTTTTCTTACTATCAGTCGCTGTAGATAATGATAGACAAAGTACATCACCGAGTAACATGTTCAAACCTTTCTCATCCATTATTAAGATGAGGAACAGGTGGCAAAGCAGCTTTATGGACTCATGCCATAGTCTGTGTCACAACACTCAACGTGAATAATACAGGATTAATTCTGTGAGCTATAAGAATGTGAGTTTCCTCGCGTGAATTATCTATTTCCAGAGATTCAAAAGGAATAATAAACTCTCCCGTAAAATTTCCAGTATGAAACAGAGCATCCGTCATTGGAAATTCCATTGGAATTCCAACTACGATGTATCAAGACTAACAATTAGTTAAAACAATAATTTTATTAAGAGAGTCCAGCACAATGTTCCCACTGTCGGCTTCTATTATAGAAGCACATCAATATTTGTATATGTTTGATCTGAAACAGGTATTACGATATCTCTTAAAAAGGAAAAAAATGCATATAATTTACTTCACACGAGAATGGTTCAGGTCAAACCTACCGGTCTCATAAAACAATGCACATCTGATCTGATCTGGCACCTGGTGAAGATACTTGTCCAGTTTCCTCTTGAAGGCTTCTACACTTGTTCCAGCCGTGTTTCGGATATCTTCTGGTAAGATGTTGAATATTCTGGGACCCTGGATGTTGATACAGTGTTCCCGTATTGTCCCCACCGCACCCCTGCTCTTCACTGGGTTTATTTACACTTCCTCCCATATCTCTCACTCCAATATGTTATGACAGTTTGCAGATTTGGGACCAGGCCCTCGAGTACTTTCCAGATATATATTATCATGTATCTCTCTCTCCTCTGCTCCAATGAGTACATGTTCAAGACTTGAAGGTTTTACCAGTAATTTAGGTGCTTTACTGGTTGAATGTGAGCCGTAAACGATCTGTGTATTTGTTCCAGCTCTGATATTTCTCCTGCCCTGAACGGGACCGTCAGCACTGAGCAATATTCTAAGTGAGGGAGCACTAGCGATTTGAAGAGTGTCACCATCGGCATTATTTCCCTTGTTTTGAAAGTTCTCAATACCCACCCCGTCATCTTCCTGGCTGTTGTGATCTTTGTCTTATGTTCCTTAAAAGAAAGGTCAGCTGACATAATTATTCTCAGGTCTTTAATGTGCTCCATTCGTTCTATTTGGTGACCTTCTTGAATGTTCCTTTTGAGTTCTTCATTCTTTCCATACCGAAGCAGCTGGAACTTATCACCATTGAACGTCATGTTGTTCTCCACTGACCACTGGAAAACTCTGCTTATGTTTTCCTGTAATTTTTCAGTGTCCTCTACCGTAGTGACTTTCATGCTTATTTTAGTGTCATCTGCAAATGATGTTACAAAAGAGTGACGAGTTTATTTATCTATGAGAATGAGAAACAGCAGAGGTGCCAGGACAGTGCCTTGGAGCACTGAGCTTTTGACCACGCTGATGTTGGATCTTGCTCTGTTTACTACTATTTTTTTGTGTTGTGTGTGTTACGAATCTGGAAATCCATCTGCCTACCTTCCCAGTGATGCCTATGACCCTCATTGTGTGCGCTATCACTCCATGATCACATTTGTCAAACGCCTTTGCAAAATCTGTGCAAATCACATCTGGGTTTTGGTCGTCTTTTAACGCCTCCGTAATTGTCATAATGGTTCAGCAGCTGTGACAGGCATGATCGTCCTGCTCTAAAACCATGCTGGTTCGGGTTATGTTGGTTGTGCTGGTCCATGAAATTTGTAATCTGCCGTCTCATCACTCTTTCGAAGATTTTTATGATGTGAGAAGTTAGGGCTACTGGTCTGTAATTTTTAGCTAGTGCTCTACTACCTCCCTTATGCAAAGGAGCTATGTCTGCACTCTTTAAGGTCTCCGGTATTTCACCTATATCTAAGCTTTTTCTCCAGATAATACTGAGGGCTCGTGCTAGTGGTACTTTGCACTTCTTTATAAATAGAGCATTCTATGAATCTGGTCCAGGTGCTGAGTGAGTGGGCATGATGTCCATTTCTTTTTCGAAATCTATGGAATTTGTACTAATGTCAGGTGGTCTGCGCGGCCTTCTGCTGGAGTGAAAAATATTATTGCATTTTCTATTTTGCTGTCATTTAGTGGGTTGATGAACACCGACTCATAATGTTCTTGTAGGATTTCACTCATTTCCTGTTCATCGTCAGTATACAAATCTCCTCTCAATAAAGGTTCAATTCTACAGGTAGTTCTTTGCTTGGATTTAACATAGGAATTGAAATATTTTGGGTCTCTTGCAATATCCTCTATGGCCCTTTGCTACTTTTTCTGTTAGGTATGACATCCTAAGTTTTTGTTCTAATTCAGTGATCTCTCGGCTAAGACTATCTTTCCTCTGGTGCAACATATTTGTTTTTTTAGCAATTCAGTAATCCGTTTTCTTCTGTACCATTTGCTACGCTCTCTCTCTATATCTGATCTTCTTATCCTGTTTGGTATGTACCTTCATACCAGTACTCCCTCATATGCTTTCACTTTTGTGAGTTATATGATCTAATGTTGCTTCTTCCTATACCTTTCTGCTGCCTCCACAGGCTGACTTAGAAGTTGTAGAAACTTCTGCGGGTTGGGCAGTGGAAGGTAGATCACAATACTGAGGTGAGGAATGAAGAGTGGCGCTCCCAGAGATACTTTTACCTTGTCTGGCTAAAGTTTCGTTTGTAAAATCTTATGAGTTACCTCATAACTATCAGCTATGGTGGCCATCTTCGACACTTCAGAACAACGATGGTCTATCATGTATTCCAGAACATATGGAGGAAGACTATTGCAAAATTCCTCATTCAGAATGAGCAGACATAATTCATCATATGTTACTATATGAACTGTCCTACACCATCTATAAATAACAACTTGCTTTTCCTTAGCAAATTCGGCATAGGCACGTCCTTGCTCCCTCCTCAGTGATATTACATATCAGCACACGAAATGTGCCCTGATATATAGCATGAATTAGCTTATATTCATCAAGAACAGATTACTTGACGTCGTCAGAATCATTGTCTATGTATGGCAGTGATGCTTTGCACACCTGAGCTTCTCCCCTTAAAGCAGTATAACAGGCAGCGCACTGGTCATTAGGCCAGTTGAGGGTAAAATCTGATTTTCATTTTACCTCTTCCAAACGCTTCAATATTCAATGACTGATGCATTTTAGGGCCAGGATAGTAGCAATTAAGTCTCGTTTTTCATATAGTAAAATAAAATAAATGGAATCGTTGGCATCAGTGCCATAACTGGAGAATGATTCATCTAATCGGCTTCAAATTCTCACCGCTGGTGTAGTGTCTGGCACAGAGTTCACGCTGCCCCTGGGCGACATGAATCCCAATTTTCAGTTTGATTAAATAGTGATATTCATTCTTTGAGTTACTAAATATGCTTCTTCTGACTGGCTTCAAATTATTATTGATAATGTATTGTATAAGAGGGATGATATCCCATAACCTAAGTTCGAATAAGTGCAACTTTTAAATTTTAGAGGTATTTAGAGACTTGGAATCGTTGAAATTGAATCAATTACCGAAGAAAACTTCTTCTGATCGGCTTCAAACGATTACCATTGAAGGTTATATTACAACAGTTCATTATTTAGTGTGACCTGGGTGAATTTAAATTTGCTAATTTTATTAAGTAAATTGTTTCCCACGTAATAACTAGTGAATGTCTCTTCTGATCAGCTTCAAACCCTATATGCTGGTGTATCTTATTAAGAAGTATTTTTGTATAAATTTTGAGCTTTGTGGGCATCGGTTTGCCAGTTTTATCTAATTGGATTTCTTAAAGTAATCACAATATATTTTTTTTTTCGGGATTGTAAACAACCTTAACTAAAGATTAAATGAGAAATGAACACTTACAAAATATCGAGGGTTTGTGGTATTTTGAAGTTTAACAACTGAAGATTCATGAGAATATTTGCATGCGTGAGTAACTTATGCACAATGCAGCACAGATCATTCCCAAATTTTCTTTCCATCTGATATATGGACACAGGTTCATCTGGTCGTCCTCAAAATTTCCACAATGGAGTACCTAATTAGATGAAGGTTGTTATATTGAATGCAGTGTATAAATAACATTTTGTCACTTTTAATCTCAAGATGTTTTGGTATAATTTTACCTTACAGCATTATATATTATGCCTTGATGCTGGTTAGGGGATCTTGATCCAAGAAACTGGATTTACCTTCCCCTTGATGGGATCGAATTTGAATGCCTTCCATTCCACAAGGGCTATATGATCCCTATGGGCCATCTTCAGTTGATGAATCTTATGATATAGATGGAACGTTTCATGGGTTGGATTCTGTGCACTGACTAGAAAATTTATCTCTTGGTCAACTTTAAACTTTTAAGTGTTGTGTTCTCCTCAGAGGAAATAATCTCTGATATTAGGTTGGGTAAGTTATTATGTGCCAGTTTTATTAATCAAATAAGTTTCTGCGAAATAATGGGAGAGTATCCCTTCTCATCAGAAGTAATTCACAGTGTTGGACGTCATTTGGTTATCCTGGGGTCTAGGCTAAGTCAGCTTTATGTTCGTTTCCTTTGTAGCTTGTGAGTTCATTACCTTTGTAACTTGAGTTCATTACCTTTGTAGCTTGTGAGTTCATTACCTTTGTAACTTGTGAGTTCATTACCTTTGTAACTTGTGAGTTTATTACCTTTGTAACTTGTGAGTTCATTACCTTTGTAACTTGTGAGTTCATTACCTTTGTAACTTGTGAGTTCATTACCTTTGTAACTTGCTCAGCTATCAAAACTTTGGGGTCCAGTCCCTGGACCCATTATGTACCTCTGTAATCTTTTCACTACCGCCCACAGGATGGGTATGGGGTGCATAATAAAGATAGCAAACTAACTATGTGCCTATATCATCCATGTGCCCTCAAAAAAAAATGTTATGCTCACTCAGATTTCATAAAAGTCACTTATTTACTTCTTAACAGATGATCACTATTATATGGAAAAGTTTTTGTTTTTTTCCGTTTTGAAACTGGAAAAACTGAAACAGCTTTTCATGCGATAGTTTCCGACTGTCGCATCTGATTAGCTTACCCATTTCGAAGCTGATAACTTGATAATGAAACTTCTGAGAGGCTTCAAGCTTAATATGCTTATGCATTTTTAGGATATTAATCCTTTTGGTGTGTTTGAAAAAGGTCTGAATTAAGTTTGGTTTGTGTATTATCCTAACTAAACATTTTTTTTACTGAATAAATTTGGATATGCCTCTTCTGATTTCTTTCATATCTTCGAATTTAACTGCATTATTAACTGATGCAATAATCTGCACAATTCCAGTTGCCTACAATGATTCAATGGGACTGTGGGAATACCTCTTTTGGATCGTTTTCATAATGTATTCCACAGATACAGTCGCTAAAAAAAATACACTGTTACCTGAGAAATAGATCATGTGGACTAGTTTTGTAAGGCAAAACTCTACGTTAAATTTTGTGTGTTCAAACAAGCTGGCTTGAAGATTATTATCTTCTTTACTTCTTGAGTTACCTCGAATTATTCACAAATATCGTTGATCTTCTCACCTAGTAAACACATCCTTCTCCTGCTTAGTTTTTGAGCAATATTTCTTCTCATGATGCCCTTCTGTTGGGCTACCCAGAAAGACGCCTTGCGATTTTTCCTGGGGATTTGGATGAAGGACCTGAAATTACACATGGAAAATGTGGGTTACGTTCACAATATAATATAGACGTTTACTTAACTTGTATACATAAAATAGCATGTTATGTAATAAAAACAATGCAGGTAAAATAAATGTTGTTTGAAGTTACACAAAATACCCTTTAAAAAATAAGCAAAATTTATCATTAATAAATCCTGCATCCCTTCTGTTGAAATCTGTTATTTTTCCTTCAGGACTGCTCTTGTTGCTCCTCCGTTTATATACTTTTTGTGACGTTTCACTGTGAAACATCCGACGGTAGCCAGCTATCATGTTTACACTTCATATTCCTTAGTACCTTCTCTCTATCTCTTTTATATCATGGAGAAACCTTTCATCTTACTCTTAACTCCCAGATTTTCTTTAGAACCAGGAAACGTACTTTGAAACATATTACATCTTGAGGCCTTGATCTTCTCTAACATGTCCTGTTCACGATTTGTTTGTAGCTTGGGTCCTTGTAGCTACCTATAAACGCATTTTTATGACATCTTTTAAGGCAATCTATTCCTGTTCCCAAGGGCAAGAAGAGAGTTTTTAAAATACTCATTCTGAAGAAGTTTCCTTATATTTGGCCGGAAAATTTGCCTTCTTTGAGCTTGCCACCTGGAAACTTCTTGCATAAAAATTTAAAACCTTCTCCATGTCGTGGTAAAGCTTTAGCAAATTACTTCATTAAGCTAAGTTTTATGTGAACAGGAGGTACGAGAACATCTTTTTTTGGGGGTTAACCACACTGTCTCGTACACCATTTCTTGTCCCTGATGTAGGTCTACTATATCTTGGCCATTTTTTTCTGGAACCAGGATAGACTCTTGACTCTGCTGTTCCATTCACATAAGAAACACGGAGACTTTCTGCATCCCAACTAAAGTTTAAGTCCTTTAAGTCCTTACAAACCATCCAATTGTGTCCTGTGTTGTTAATCTCATTTTGAACCAACTCCAAATTTTCATAATAGATTAATCCACAGAACAGAAACACACTTGTTACCATTGCATTAAAACTTCTTTTAGAGGAATCTATGAAAAGAATCGATTTATCAAAATTATGCTTCACTCCAAACTTTTCTATTAAACCAATAACGTCTTTGCATCAAACCAAATCACGTTCTTGAGCACATCATTCTTCGATACCAGAAGAATGATAACCCTGAAAGCAGGATTTTTCTTTGCTGAAGTCTGAAGCCAAACAGAGTAGAATCTTTAACCAGGTCCAAGTGTCTCACCAGATCATCTTATTCACCTTGAGAACAAACTTCAGGTTCAGGGTTTTTAGGTTGTATTGGCACGGATACATCTGGTCCCTGTGAATCAGGTTGTATTGGCACGGATACATCTGGTCCTTGTGAATCAGGTTGTATTGGCATGGATACATCTGGTCCCTGTGAATCAGGTTGTATTGGCACGGATACATCTGGTCCCTGTGAATCAGGTTGTATTGGCACGGATACATCTGGTCCCTGTGAATCAGGTTGTATTGGCACGGATACATCTGGTCCCTGTGAATCAGGTTGTATGGCACATGAGATGTTGGAATATAAACTCACATTTGTATTTCGTGTGTTGTATCTTTGTAAATTACAGGAACAAATGATGTAGTCATCAGTGATTTTTGTTCTACTTCCAGATCACTGGAAGACAGAGGAAATATATTTTTTTTGTACCTTTCGTCAACTTCCGTAGTTCTTCAATCCATACAGAACAAAAGTTATGGGGAAACATAATTTTTCGTAGTATCTAATTTACACTTGAAGTATTTGTACTAATCATTTTGACATAAAACTATAGAGAAGGAGAAAAGTATTTGAGGGTATTGAAATTGAACCAAAAAAAAATCCTTTATATACAAACTGAATAATATATATACTTTTGTGCACTCAAAATGTTTATAAAACTAAAGAGAACCATAATAAGTTAGGGAAATGCTGATTCGAGGAGATGGAGAACGAATATTGGGCTTAGAGGGTATGGGTGATGGAAGTGGATGGTGGAGGTGAGGGGGAAATCAAGAGGGTGATCTTGTTCCGAGGAGTTGGAGCAGAGGTGATCCAAGAGCTGGAGACTGACACGACCGCTCTTGTGATACTCCAGGTCTAGGAGGGCCAGAGACTACAAACCTCAATCAAGGAAAAAGATCTTGGGGTGAGTATAACACCGGGCACATCTCCTGAGGCGCACATCAACCAAATAACTGCTGCAGCATATGGGCGCCTAGCAAACCTAAGAACAACATTCCGACATCTTAATAAAGAATCGTTCAGGACCCTGTACACTGTGTACGTTAGGCCCATACTGGAGTATGCAGCACCAGTTTGGAACCCACATCTAGATAAGCACGTAAAGAAGCTAGATAAAGTGCATAGGTTTGCAACAAGACTAGTCCCGGAGCTAAGGGGTATGTCCTACGAGGATAGGTTAAGGGAAATCGACCTTACGACACTGGAGGACAGGAGAGATAGGGGGGACATGATAACGACATATAAAATACTGAGGAATTGACAAGGTGGACAGACAGAATGTTCCAGAGATGGGACACATCAACAAGGGGACACAGTTGGAAGTTGAAGACTCAGATGAATCACAGGGATGTTAGGAAGTATTTCTTCAGTCACAGAGTATTCGGGAAGTGGAATAGTTTGGGAAGCGATGTAGTGGAGGCAGGATCCATTCATAGATTTAAGAAGAGGTATGATAAAGCTCATGGCGCAGGGAGAGTGACCCAGTAGAGGCCAGTGAAGAGGCGGGGCCAGGAGCTATGACTCGACCCCTGCAACCACAACTAGGTGAATACACACACACACACACACACACACACACACATATATATATTTGTACCATAGTATTCAAATATTCTTGAGTAATTCTTGATGAAAAGTTAACATTCTTGCAAGCCTTAGGTGTCTTTTTCTTGTATCCCGAGGTCATGCCCTGGGTTAAGGAGGTTAGATTACCTGCCGGCACCATCAGGGAAGGTCAGCTTCTAACAGTAAGGTGTCTGTTTTTTTTACTCACTCATCTTTTTCTTCTTAGTAATGATTGTTTAACCAAACTACAATCCCCCCCCCCTTTTTTTTTTTGGCTAATGTAACACTGATAACCTCACTTGCACATTTTACCTAAGTAATTCTTGATTTATTCCGGCTGCACTATCCTTCATGTACAGTGAGCCGGCAGTGACGTTACTGAAACCCACCTGTGGGTAGTTATTTTTGTTCCCTTAGGTTAAATGAAAGCTAAATTATTAAAATGGCAAAATAAAATAGTTCCTTGAATTCCGATATCTTTGAATGACTGGTACAACTTTTACACTAATAACATCCTGCTGGAGCTGTTCTAGTAATGGTACTCCATTAATCTCTCGGAGATAAAGCAAGGAATATGTGGACACCACAGAGGTATTAACTCATGAAAACCCTCGATTTAACGGAGCACGAATTAACAGACTTCTAAAATGTCTGACCAAATTCTCTGGGAAACTTGATTCGAAAACAACAGAAAAATCTTTTAGGTTACAAAAATAATTTGTTATTGTACGAATACGGCAGCAAATTCTTATACCTATCCACTGGGCGACTATGCCCAGTGGATATGTGATCTATAATATTATTTGTGATGCCGTTAACAAAATGAGTTGCTGAATGTTAAGTGATTTAAACATATAACAAATTTCTGTATTAATTTTAAGTTTTTAAATATTCCTTTTGCTAGTATTAACGTGCAGTTTTGATCATCACAAACACAGTTTCGTAACGACTCACGAAAAGTAAACACAGCGTCACTAACACACGTTTGGCCGACAGTTTGCCAGACTATGCGACGACACGTGTAATTACCCTATAGTATTTTGTTTCTACTACACAAAACAAGTCTTTGATGATGGACTTTGTAAAAGGCATTGTCCCCAAAAAAATTGTATATTATACCGCCTAATTTCTTTTAGATTACGTATATAAATACAATCAAGATGTGTTGAACCATGATTGGGTCTCTAGTAGCCAAGTTAATAACACTATTTCCATTACTTTAATCATTCAAGAAACATTATTTTTTTGATAAGTATACTAGGAAATGATTAATTTTCAATTAATGTCATTCTCAAGAATCCTATTTCGAAAAACTAATAAATGGAATTGACAAGGATTTTAATACTTAAAGTATTACTTCTTAAATATATTTGGCAGGAGAATTATGAGAACCAGCAGTTTGTCTAGGTATCAGATGTGAATGTTTGTATTGAGTCAGTGGAGCCTCGTCGCAGATACCCCCCTCCCCCCCCCCATCCAAGACAATAATCCAAATACCACTCCCAAGATACCACTCCCAAGATACCACTCCCAAGATACCACTCCCAAGATACCTGTCGCCAGAATTCTGAAGAATGTTCTGTTACTTGTTGCTCTGCTCCTCACTAGTCATGGAGGAATGTTCAGACATTGTCTGTTTTGATTGTAATTCACTATCTAAAATCGTGAAGGTGATTGTTGTGGTGGGTGTTGGTGGGATGTTGTTGTATTTTTAGTTGCTTTTGTTGTCATTGTTGCTGTTGCTGTTGTTTATTATAAAAACCTACGTCACTGAGATGAAAAAAACAATAATTACAAAATGAAGTATATCCAAACTGAATAAACACCAACGTTATTCACGCAAGGATCTAATCTACGGTGACAACGTGCGGGTGTATGACGTCTCTACTAGGCGAATTTGCCTAGGATGGAGTGTGGTCTATATCGTAAAATAATACTCTAAAAAAGACATTATTATTCTAGGGGAATCGGATCTTGCACAGACTATAAGTGTGCTATCATGAATTATCAAAGCACGGAAGTCTACTATTTTTCCAGGCAACACTTTAAGAAAATAGACAAATGAATGAATGCAAGTAGTTGGTACATTACATAAAAATGAATTAGTATCTAAAATATCTCTCGAAAGTCCGGGACAACGTACCTAATCTATCCAAGGAAAATATGTTGTGAGACGGTGACCAACACCATGATCAACGAAATGATAGATGAAGAGGCAACATCTTTAGTTTGATGTACCAGGTCCCACTATCAACACAGTACCAGTTACCAGACCAGCACAAGTTATTCACCACGTCACGGTTGTGACAGTGCAACGGTGAACGACAATGAGGCAGCGTAAAATACATATAGCCTGGCTTGGAATAGCATATTATCACAAGTGCGAGGAAAATCACTCAAGAAATGCAGTGATTTTATCTCTCTCTCTCTCTCTTCTCTCTCTCTCTCTCTCTCTCTCTCTCTCTCTCTCTCTCTCTCTCTCTCTCTTACCACTAAACAAGTGGAAAGCATAACACTAAGTGAACACTGAGACCTGAAGAAGAGGTGTGAAGAAGACACCAAGTCATAAGTAAGATAAGAAGATACAGCAAGATCGCAATTCTTACCCAAGACACGTCCCTTCCTACCTGTCTCGCAATTGTGTAATGCCGCCTAAGCTTCCTCCGGAAGCTAAGGTGGGTGCCCGACCTACAGGAAACATCCTTCAGGTACATTAAGAGAAGGACGAACGGTAATGACACATACAAATATGTCACGTTGTTTTTAGTCAGCAAGTCAGGTCAACAAGAGGTCAACAACTAGACATCCGATCACTTACTCGCCTCTCTTATCCCGGTAACATAATATTTAGCATATATATTAGTGCTATATCATAACACTAATATCATGAATGTACGAATTTCTGCAGAGAAACTCTTCATTTTCTGATATTAGGCAATAATTACTTCATGTGAACAGGATAATGTAATTATATTTCTAATTCTAATTGAAACACTCCTTTATAGAATTATATATGTTATTGCAATTTCTACACTACAGTCAAGTACTAATGTGTCTTTATTATGGAGCTGCATGTTGTTGTCGTTGCTGTCGGTGTTGTTTTTGTTGCTGTTATTGTTGTTTTTGTTCAGTTGTGTAAAGAATATAATTATAATCGGTAAACCTTCGGTTTACTGATTATAATATATGATATATGATGTCACCAAGAATGGTGAATAGACAGTAAGTAAAGCATAACTTTATTTTTAACAACCTGAGGTTTATCTAATCATAACTTAAAAAAAAATAAATACTAAGCGAGATGTCGTCAGAATTATTTTCCTGTTGAGCAAAACTGTATCAATTTACTTGTAAAACGATGAGTTGAAAACATTAATGATGTAATTTGTATAAAACATAACATTGAAACATTTATTACAGTGTCTTACCAAAATAATAAGTTGAATTAAGAATAAAAAAATAGCAACATTGAAACAAAAGCAGATGACATGAGACAATGAATTTGGAATGATTAATGAAGGGTAAACAAAATCTATATTAAAACAGCATGAAATAAAATTTGTGGATTTTTTTTGAGAGCATCTCAGCTGCAAGTCAAATACAGAATTCAACTATGTCGTCCATTATACATTAAATGTTTGTCCTGTTTCTGTGGAAAGAATAAAAAAAAATATACACCTTAAAGTTCGCCCATTAAGTGAAATTTGTTGCTTACCTGAGTTAATAGGAGGCTGAAAAGACCGGGCTGGAGGGGCAAGGGGGAGGGGGAAGTTGGCGTTAATTCAATACCCTGGAAACTAGAAACGGTCCGTTAAAAATAATAATTCCCTTCTCTTGCCTTTTTCCCCTTCATTTCTCTTTATTTATACTTCAGCTCCCATTTTTCTCTTTGTTCATTTTTGTCCCACTGTGTTAATGATCCTTTCCATCATAGTTTGGATTGTTAATTAACTTTTGTGTTTAGTTTTTTAATAATTTCTTCCCCATATTTGTTTATTTATTTTGCGGCTGAGGTTGCATCGAGGGGCGTTGATGATGGGGGAGGGGGGATGATGATGGGGAAGGTGGGAGTGTGATGAAGTGGTGATGGGGAAGGGGGGGCAGGAGTACGTGTGGCAAAAATATTAGTTAGGGGAAAACAATAACAAATACGTAGAACGAACAGTTAATGTAAAATGTCTTCAGTCTTTCCAGTTCTTTATAACCCAACACTGTATTTTGACTGGGGTATGTATGGTGATACTGACACATATATGAACATTAAGATACATTTGCACAGTTAGACATAATATTCTGATCAGTGTATACGCATTTTTATTTACATTGCGTATATTCCTTATATCGGCAGAAAAAAAAAAAATATAACATTATTTTGCTCACTCGAAATCTGTTTGATGAGTGAATGATTTTTTAATGTTAGGTTTAATAAACATTTACTAAGCAATGAAGAAAGTCAGCTGTAAATATGATCTCATAGTAGTGTACTGGTGAGGTTACGCAACTATCTGATCTTGGACTTAAGCTCGGGGGTTCTAACCCCACCCATGGTATGGTTTGATAATGTAACAAAATGAACTGTCCAGTTTCTGCTGTACATGTTTTCTAAGAATTCCCTTTTTTCACACGTCTTGCAAAAACACGAATTATTTCTAATTAAGTATTATTACCAGTGACTGTTGCTCCGGTATTATTACCAGTGACTGTTGCTCCGGTATTATTACCAGTGACTGTTGCTCCGGTATTATTACCAGTGACTGTTGCTCCGGTATTATTACCAGTGACTGTTGCTCCGGTATTATTACCAGTGACTGTTGCTCCGGTATTATTACCAGTGACTGTTGCTCCGGTATTATTACCAGTGACTGTTGCTCCGGTATTATTACCACTGTTGCTGCGGTATTATTACCAGTGACTGTTGCTGCAGTATTATTACCAGTGACTGTTGCTACAGTATTATTACCAGTGACTGTTGCTACAGTATTATTACCAGTGACTGTTGCTGCAGTATTATTACCAGTGACTGTTGCTACAGTATTATTACCAGTGACTGTTGTTACAGTATTATTACCAGTGACTGTTGCTGCAGTATTATTACCAGTGACTGTTGCTACAGTATTATTACCAGTGACTGTTGTTCAGTATTATTACCAGTGACTGTTGCTGCAGTATTATTACAAGTGACTGTTGCTACAGTATTATTACCAGTGACTGTTGTTACAGTATTATTACCAGTGACTGTTGCTGCAGTATTATTACCAGTGACTGTTGCTGCAGTATTATTACCAGTGACTGTTGCTACAGTATTATTACCAGTGACTGTTGCTGCAGTATTATTACCAGTGACTGTTGCTACAGTATTATTACCAGTGACTGTTGCTGCAGTATTATTACCAGTGACTGTTGCTGCAGTATTATTACCAGTGACTGTTGCTACAGTATTATTACCAGTGACTGTTGCTGCAGTATTATTACAGTGACTGTTGCTCAGTATTATTACCAGTGACTGTTGCTGCAGTATTATTACCAGTGACTGTTGCTCAGTATTATTACCAGTGACTGTTGCTCAGTATTTACAGCTGTTGCTCGTATTATTACCAGTGACTGTTGCTGCGTATTATTACCAGTGACTGTTGCTCAGTATTATTACCAGTGACTGTTGCTGCAGTATTATTACCAGTGACTGTTGCTGCAGTATTATTACCAGTGACTGTTGCTGCAGTATTATTACCAGTGACTGTTGCTACAGTATTATTACCAGTGACTGTTGCTACAGTATTATTACCAGTGACTGTTGCTGCGGTAATTATGTCCATAGACTGTTGCTACAGTATTATTACCAGTGACTGTTGCTGCGAGTATTATTACCAGTGACTGTTGCTGCAGTATTATTACAGTGACTGTTGCTGCAGTATTATTACCAGTGACTGTTGCTGCAGTATTATTACCAGTGACTGTTGCTGCAGTATTATTACCAGTGACTGTTGCTCAGTATTATTACCAGTGACTGTCTGCGTTTTCCAGTGACTGTTGCGCAGTATTATTACCAGTGACTGTTGCTCAGTATTATTACCAGTGACTGTTGCTGCAGTATTATTACAGTGACTGTTGCTAGTATTATTACCAGTGACTGTTGCTGCAGTATTATTACCAGACTGTTGCTCAGTATTATTACAAGTGACTGTTGCTACAGTATTATTACCAGTGACTGTTGCTGCAGTATTATTACCAGTGACTGTTGTGCAGTATTATTACCAGTGACTGTTGCTGCAGTATTATTACCAGTGACTGTTGCTGCAGTATTATTACAGTGACTGTTGCTACAGTATTATTACCAGTGACTGTTGCTCAGTATTATTACCAGTGACTGTTGCTCAGTATTATTACCAGTGACTGTTGCTCAGTATTATTACCAGTGACTGTTGCTCAGTATTATTACCAGTGACTGTTGCTCAGTATTATTACCAGTGACTGTTGCTCGTATTATTACCAGTGACTGTTGCTCGTATTATTACCAGTGACTGTTGCTCAGTATTATTACCAGTGACTGTTGCTCAGTTATTACAGTGACTGTTGCTGCGTATTATTACCATGACTGTTGCTGCGTATTATTACCAGTGACTGTTGCTCGTATTATTACCAGTGACTGTTGCTGCGTAATTATTACCAGTGACTGTTGCTGCAGTATTATTACCAGTGACTGTTGCTGCAGTATTATTACCAGTGACTGTTGCTGCAGTATTATTACCAGTGACTGTTGCTGCAGTATTATTACCAGTGACTGTTGCTGCAGTATTATTACCAGTGACTGTTGCTGCAGTATTATTACCAGTGACTGTTGCTACAGTATTATTACCAGTGACTGTTGCTGCGGTATTATTACCAGTGACTGTTGCTGCAGTATTATTACCAGTGACTGTTGCTGCAGTATTATTACCAGTGACTGTTGCTGCAGTATTATTACCAGTGACTGTTGCTGCAGTATTATTACCAGTGACTGTTGCTGCAGTATTATTACCAGTGACTGTTGCTGCAGTATTATTATCAGTGACTGTTGCTGCAGTATTATTACCAGTAACTGTTGTTGCAGTATTATTACCAGTGACTGTTGCTACAGTATTATTACAAGTGACTGTTGCTACAGTATTATTACCAGTGACTGTTGCTACAGTATTATTACCAGTGACTGTTGTTGCAGTATTATTACCAGTGACTGTTGCTACAGTATTATTACCAGTGACTGTTGCTGCGGTATTATTACCAGTGACTGTTGCTGCAGTATTATTACCAGTGACTGTTGCTGCGGTATTATTACCAGTGACTGTTGCTGCAGTATTATTACAAGTGACTGTTGCTGCAGTATTATTACCAGTGACTGTTGCTACAGTATTATTACAAGTGACTGTTGCTACAGTATTATTACCAGTGACTGTTGCTACAGTATTATTACCAGTGACTGTTGCTACAGTATTATTACCAGTGACTGTTGTTGCAGTATTATTACCAGTGACTGTTGCTGCAGTATTATTACCAGTGACTGTTGCTGCAGTATTATTACCAGTGACTGTTGTTGCAGTATTATTACCAGTGACTGTTGTTGCCGTATTATTACCAGTGACTGTTGCTACGTATTATTACCAGTGACTGTTGCTACAGTATTATTACCAGTGACTGTTGCTACGTATTATTACCAGTGACTGTTGCTCAGTATTATACCAGTGACTGTTGTTGCGTATTATTACCAGTGACTGTTGCTGCAGTATTATTACAATGACTGTTGCTACAGTATTATTACCAGTGACTGTTGCTGCAGTATTATTACCAGTGACTGTTGCTACAGTATTATTATCAGTGACTGTTGCTGCAATATTATTACCAGTGACTGTTGCTGCGGTATTATTAACACTGTTGCTGCGGTATTATTACCACTGAGTATTGATACAGTATTATTACCAGTGACTGTTGCTACAGTATTATTACCAGTGACTGTTGCTACAGTATTATTACCAGTGACTGTTGTTGCAGTATTATTCCCAGTGACTGTTGCTGCAGTATTATTACCAGTGACTGTTGCTGCAGTATTATTACCAGTGACTGTTGTTGCAGTATTATTATCAGTGACTGTTGTTTCAGTATTATTACCAGTGACTGTTGCTCAGTATTATTACCAGTGACTGTTGCTCAGTATTATTACCAGTGACTGTTGCTCAGTATTATTACCAGTGACTGTTGCTGCGGTATTATTACCAGTGAATGTTGCTGCAGTATTATTACCAGTGACTGTTGCTGCAGTATTATTAAAAGTGACTGTTGCTGCAGTATTATTACCAGTGACTGTTGCTGCAGTATTATTACCAGTGACTGTTGCTACAGTATTATTACCAGTGACTGTTGCTGCAGTATTATTACAAGTGACTGTTGCTACAGTATTATTACAAGTGACTGTTGCTACAGTATTATTACCAGTGACTGTTGCTGCAGTATTATTACCAGGACTGTTGCTGCAGTATTATTACAGTGACTGTTGCTCAGTATTATTACCAGTGACTGTTGCTGCAGTATTATTACCAGTGACTGTTGCTGCAGTATTATTACCAGTGACTGTTGCTGCAGTATTATTACCAGTGACTGTTGCTGCAGTATTATTACCAGTGACTGTTGCTGCAGTATTATTACCAGTGACTGTTGCTACAGTATTATTACCAGTGACTGTTGCTGCAGTATTATTACAGTGACTGTTGCTGCAGTATTATTACAGTGACTGTTGCTACAGTATTATTACCAGTGACTGTTGCTCAGTATTATTACCAGTGACTGTTGCTCAGTATTATTACCAGTGACTGTTGCTGCAGTATTATTACCAGTGACTGTTGCTCAGTATTATTACCAGTGACTGTTGCTGCAGTATTATTACCAGTGACTGTTGCTGCAGTATTATTACCAGTGACTGTTGCTCAGTATTTACCAGTGACTGTTGCTGCAGTATTATTACCAGTGACTGTTGCTACAGTATTATTACCAGTGACTGTTGCTACAGTATTATTACCAGTGACTGTTGCTACAGTATTATTACCAGTGACTGTTGTTGCAGTATTATTACCAGTGACTGTTGCTGCAGTATTATTACCAGTGACTGTTGCTGCAGTATTATTACCAGTGACTGTTGCTGCAGTATTATTACCAGTGACTGTTGCTACAGTATTTTACATGACTGTTGCTACAGTATTATTACCAGTGACTGTTGCTGCAGTATTATTACCAGTGACTGTTGCTGCGTATTATTACCAGTGACTGTTGCTGCAGTATTATTACAGTGACTGTTGCTGCAGTATTATTACCAGTGACTGTTGCTGCAGTATTATTACCAGTGACTGTTGCTGCCAGTATTATTACAGTGACTGTTGCTGCAGTATTATTACCAGTGACTGTTGCTCAGTATTATTACCAGTGACTGTTGCTGCAGTATTATTCCAGTGACTGTTGCTGCAGTATTATTACAGTGACTGTTGCTACAGTATTATTACCAGTGACTGTTGCTACAGTATTATTACCAGTGACTGTTGCTGCAGTATTATTACCAGTGACTGTTGCTACAGTATTATTACCAGTGACTGTTGCTGCGGTATTATTACCAGTGACTGTTGCTGCAGTATTATTACCAGTGACTGTTGCTGCAGTATTATTACCAGTGACTGTTGCTGCAGTATTATTACCAGTGACTGTTGCTCAGTATTATTACCAGTGACTGTTGCTGCAGTATTATTACCAGTGACTGTTGCTGCAGTATTATTACCAGTGACTGTTGCTCAGTATTATTACCAGTGACTGTTGCTGCAGTATTATTACCAGTGACTGTTGCTACGAGTATTATTACAGTGATTGTTGCTACAGTATTATTACCAGTGACTGTTGCTCGAGTATTATTACCAGTGACTGTTGTGCGTATTATTACCAGTGACTGTTGCTGCAGTATTATTACCAGTGACTGTTGCTGCGTATTATTACCAGTGACTTTTGGGTGCAGTATTATTACAAGTGACTGTTGCTACTGTATTATTACCAGTGACTGTTGCTGCAGTATTATTACCAGTGACTGTTGCTACAGTATTATTATCAGTGACTGTTGCTGCGGTATTATTACCAGTGACTGTTGCTGCGGTATTATTACCACTGACTGTTGCTGCGGTATTATTACCACTGACTGTTGCTGCGTAATTATTACCACTGACTGTTGCTGCGGTATTATTCCAATTACTGATGCTGAAGTATTATTACCAATGACTGTTGCTGCGGTATTATTACCACTGACTGTTGCTACATTATAACGGTATTATTTCCAATTACTGATGCTGAAGTATTATTACCAATGACTGTTGTATTATTAAGGAATCTTATTCATACAATACTTTACTTATTTTCAAAATATGGTCAATAATATTATTTTGTGAATCTTTATTTTACTCGTTTAATATTTCATTCGACTACTGATTTATTTGGTTCAACTTCACAAGGTTTTTGAGTCAGTTGGGTGGTTACAACTCCTCATGTGATTAAACAGAGTTTTATACTTTGCCCAGTTTAGGTGTTTTGTTTATGTTTTAAAGTTAGTTCAAACCTTTTTATAGTTTCATCAGAAAAAAATATTCATGTTTTGGTGGAATGACCCGTCATATGGCAGTCTCTCTCTACCTTTCTGCCTCCATTTGCACTGAATACAGGTATACTTGTGGCACTGAATACAGGTATACTTGTGGCACTGAATACAGGTATACTTGTGGCACTGAATACAGGTATACTTGTGGCACTGAATACAGGTATACTTGTGGCACTGAATACAGGTATACTTGTGGCACTGAATACAGGTTTACTTGTGGCACTGAATACAGGTATACTTGTGGCACTAAATACAGGTATACTTGTGGCACTAAATACAGGTATACTTGTGGCACTAAATACAGGTATACTTGTGGTACTGAATACAGGTATACTTGTGGCAAACTGACGAATTTGGTCTGCACGGTCCGAACTGTGCAAGTTCCAAAGGGCATCATATTAAAATAGAATTTTCAGTTACTTGCCTTAGAGGGAACCACGACATTTATTAGTCATGAACACGGATACCTAGCCAGCCCCCCCGATTGGATCATGTGATATGCGTGGAAGAATGGCAGACAAGTTTTGTGTGAATATATACCTATTGCTGGTTAGTGGGATGGTGCTGCTGATCATAGGAAAGATCACAATCCCAATAAGAATAGGACTTGGCCCACAATTTCCAAGTTGTTCCAGTATTTTCTGCCACTATTGATATAGTATATTAAATGGATGCAATGTGTTTTGTTAACTAACATGCAAGTTCACTTAAACAATATTGCAACTGTGAATGAAAATAAAGTCCTCATCACTGCTTTTTCATTCCATAGATTTAATTAAAAATACCGAAAATAGGATTTTAGATGAAACTTTTCACGCGACTTTTAGAAGAAACGACAAGATTTTTCTCGTAAACTTCTTTTATTTACTTCTCCTATGCTATATATCCTCTTAAGTATCCCGGAAGGGATACCTTTAAGAAGATAGCGAAATATAGTAGGCAGAATGTACCGACCACACGTCAAATACAGATCCATTGCAATGTAAAGGGGACAGTAGGCACTGAGACGTACTTCAACGACTTAGTAGGCATTTCTAGTACCTGGGGATGTCCATATTGTTCGTCTCTTAGATCTTTTTGTTATCTTTACAAAGTATCACCATATTGACAGTCTCGTATACCCACCTTTGGTAGGTCGTTAGTCACTCTGTTTTGGGTTACATTGTAGGACAAGGAAAAACAGCACCTACAACAACCAACATTATGTGCATCTAGAATTACGAAAGTTCCTCATGATAGGGAATTCTATCAACGATACCTGGGAATGATAGATTTTAATGGGAAGTTTCAATTTTTTTTCCCCAAATGGAAGTTTACCTGTAGGAAAGTTCCATTTCATCGGTCAGCCAGATGTGAGGAGTTGCTTCATAGCTGTTGTTTACAGCTCCTGGGCTCTTATCACCAGGTTATTCAGCACCATTTTTCTTCGTGATGCATTTAAGTGACATCGAAGTTGGCGCAGCTGAACTTCAAGCTATGAAGTAAGTCATCACAGCTGACTGACCGATGAAATGGAACTTAATATTGTCTCATCATACTTTTCAGCGATACTTTAGCCACATCAATAGGCCTACTCTACCCTCGAAAAGGAGACCCTAGACCTGGTCCAGGAACTGTAGCACACCAACGTATATGTCTCACTCTCTCCTTAATTGGTTCGGATGTTCAAAGATCATAACTTACCGACTTGGAGTGAATGTGGACTAAAAACACTTATTTAATGCACTGTTCCTTAAGATTTCATAAAGTGTCAAGCACATATTAGGAAAGACCAGTGCGGTAGCACACTCTTCAGGCCATGTTATCTAGTTAAAATATATTTATTGTATATTTGTACAGGTATATATTATTGTACTACTGGTTAGGATAAGGGCGGTGGGTAAATGTAAGAGATTTAAGTTCTTTTAGTTCTTTAAGTTCTAAATATAATGAGGGAACACATTGTTATTTTCTGCTAGTGTTTGGACCAGTGTTAGCTCCATTGTCTGCTCTCTCTCCCTGTGCCAATGACATGACCTTCCAGTCATCAATCCCCAACTCTAGCAGTGCTCTGGGAATGGGTGTATTACCTGTGCATCACACAGCAACTTCTCGAATTTCGTCTAACCAGTGTCGCCGGCAGTTATGGCTGTAAGTTGAACAGTCTCCCAACTATTCTGCAAATGGTTGCCAGTTTAAATGTCAACTAATCAAGTTGAGGGGTTGAAGCCAGACAAACTGATATTTAACCTTCACCCTTTATCTGGTGTCACTCTCATATCTTACTGTTCATAACACATAATTGTCTCTTGTATTAGTTTTTAAGCCAACGACAGTGAGCGTGCTCTTCTCTCTCCCTTATTATAATATTTGTTAGTATAGTATCTGCCTACATTGCTGCTCTATTGCTCACTCTGTAAACCGTGTAAATAATTGTGCTAATAATATACGGGCGCTCAAAAATCTACACTTTGGGGTTTGCCTTAATCTCTCTTGTTCGTCAATCGCTCCTGGTAATCTGTCTTAGGGCCAGGCACTACTGCCTTAATAGTTTGTATCAGTGCTCGCAACACTCTTGGTAATGCTAAGCTGCTACCTCAGGAACGGCTGTTGCTAATCCTAGCGCTACTTTTGTTGTTCTAAAGCTGCTGCTGCTTCTGGTGCTGTTGCTGCTATTTAAGCTTCTTCTAGAACTGTTGCTATGTTGTTGCTGATGTAGGTGATACCACTGCTCCTAATTCTGATACTGCTGCTGTTGATGGTACTGTTGATGCTACTATTGTTTCTTGTACTGTTTCTAACAAGGCTTCTGTTTTTATTTTATCTGCTACTTCTGTTGTTGCTGCTTCTGCTGATGTTTTTCTTGCTGTTTGTGATATCTATGAAGCTGTTGCAATTGTTAATGATAGAGGGGCTCCTGCTGTTTATAGTTTTTGTTATTCTATTGTTGCTGCTGCTTTCGGTGTTGCTACTATTGTGTTGATGTTGTTTCTCTACTCTTTCTGCTTCTGGCGTTGCTGTTTATGCTGCTTCTGGCACTGCATCATTTGCTGTTGTTATTCCTGGGTAGAAGCAGTAGCTGCTGCTGCCTATAGCAGAGTTACTACTGCTACTTGCTCTACTGCTGTTAGCCAAACTTCTCCGCGTTCCTCAGTTTGTTGAAGCTGGGTCTCAAAAGATATGAATTACTGCCGTCCTGTAGTCAGAGGTGTTGACAACTGAGAAAGCAATGGTGTTCAGGGATGTACATTTGTATTTCTTTTGACCCAACAAAGAATACATTAAAGTTGAGAATAGAATCAAAACAGAACACTCATTTTATGCCTAAACCTCCACATATAAAAACAGATGATTCATCATGAGAATCGTTCCAAAAGATTTGCAAATGAAAGATAAATACCTGCGTTTTGTAACATAACAAAAAAATCAAACACATGGTTGACACTGTCCTTTGAGGATTTCATAGCAAAACATCGAACTATTTGCAGTCACATTACATGGAGATGGCAATGAAAAGCACAATATAAATGTAATACATTGTACTACAGTACAGAACCGGATATTTGTGAAAGGACATTTACACTTGTGGAAATAATAGTATAATGGTAAAGAAAGCATTGATATATTGGTGTTAACTTAACAGTTTACCTTTGTTTGACATAGTTATTTAACCTTTGCGTTAATTTTACACCAAACATGAAACCCACATGAAGCTGTTTACACTGCTTAGCAAAATTACGATTTGTATCAGGAGCCTAAAGAGGGAATGAATCAGGACCTTTTATATAAGACACATTTTTTCTCATGTAAACAATTACCGAATTTCGCGGCTTATAAGACTTGTTTTTAGTTTCAATAGCTCTGCATCGGACGTAACTGGGAGAGCTACAGTCCAACCCAGCTCCCGTCACTGACCTTCAGTTTATAGGACGCAGGGTGGTGTTTGGAGACATTTTATGGGAAAAAATGCGTCTAATAAGCCGCGAAATACGGTATACAAATTTGAGATGGTTGAGAGGTTTGTCACAAGGGTACTAGCGAGGTTAAGTTTTGTGGAATAGTTTACCATTCTGAAGTCCACCTGTGAGGTGTGTGGGGGGTCAGTCCCCGTTGCTCGTTCCGTGACCAGGTCTCCTGGTGCATCAGGACCTGATCAACCAGGTTGTTACTGCTGGCCGCACACAATCTAGCATGGCTGAGCTGGTCAGGTACTGACCAAATACTGAAACGATAATGTTAACACTGACAAGATGTTAACTACTATTAATGAACCATTAGACACGGCGACGAAGTAAACACTGACATAATGATATCCACTAGAGGAAACAGAACCAGGAGACACAAAGACAAAGTAAACACTGACAGGTTATTCACCACCAAAAGAATCAGAACAGAGAGACAAAGACAAGGTAAACATTGACAGAATGATAAACTTCAGCGGAGCCATGAAATGAAAGACACATGGAAACTTAACACACATGCCACTATGTGTTAGCAGTGCGTCCGCAGCTTCATCCTTAAAAGGAGTTACATAGATGACAGTGAAACCCTTACTGAAACCTGATTACCTTTCTTTCGCCAAGTGCTCTATGACTCATACGAGCTTATTGCTTTCTTGAAGTCAGGGTAGTAATGGAAGCGAACCAGACTGGAGAGCGTCATAGCAAATGTATAAATAATTCATGGTTTCAAAATGTCGGAGAATCTAGACAGAGGCAATTAAAATGGCGGCATTAGGAACTTGAAGCTCATTAATCATCAGTACTCAATGTTCTTGATTACATAAACACACACACACACACACACACACACACGGCCCGGGTTCTATTCCCGGCGGGGCGGAAACATTTCGAAGTGTTTCCTTACACACACACACACTCACACATACATACAACAGGCCTAGTCTCTAATCGACATGTGCCTAGGACAAAATGGTAACTAAAACACACACACACAGGCTACCACCACGCACACACTAATACCTCCACACATACACCACCCACACATACACCCCACACCTCCCCACACATACACCCACACATACACCCACCCACACATACACCCCCACACATGCACCCCACACATCACACTTCAACATACACCTCACACATACACTCACACATACACCTCCACATACACTCACACATACACCCACACATACACCCCACAATACACCCCCACACATACACCCCCACACATACACCCCCACACATACACCCCCACACATACACCCCACACATACACCCCCACACATACACCCCCACACATACACCCCACACATACACCCCACACATACACCCCCACACATACACCCCCACACATACACCCCCACACATACACCCCCACACATACACCCCCACACATACACCCCCACACATACACCCCCACACATACACCCCACACATACACCCCACACATACACCCCCACACATACACCCCCACACATACACCCCACACATACACCCCCACACATACACCCCCACATACACCCCCACACATACACCCCCACACATAAACCCCTACACATACCCACCAAATACATACACAAACACGCCACACACACATACCACACACAGACACAGTCTTGTTACAAGCGAAGGATTGTAACCAGACTAGCCCCGGAGCTAAGAGGTATGTCCTACGAGAAGAGGTTAAGGGAACTCAACCTGACAACACTGGAGGACAGGAAGGATAAGAGGGCCATGATAATGGCATAATACTGAGAGGAACTGACAAGGTGGATAGGTACAGAATGTTTCCTACATGGGACTCATCAACAAAGGGTTGCAGATGGAAGTTGAAAACTCAGTCACACGGATGTTAGGAAGTACTTATTAAATCACACAGTTCTCAGGAAGTGGAATAGACTAGTGATGTAGTGGAGGCAGGATCCATATATAGCTTTAAGAGGAGGTACGATAAAGCTCTGGAGCAGGGAGGGAGTGGAACTAGTTACAATCAGCAATTAGGCGGGTCCAGGGACTATAACTAGACCCCTGCAACCACATATAGGTGAGTACATATCGGTGAATACACACACACACACACACATAAATGGTGTGTGTGTGTGTGTTTGCCCTGTCCAATGTGGACAGGGAAAATCTACTAGTTGTTGGTGACTTCAATCACAAATAAATCGAATGGGAAAACCTGGAGCCACACGGGGACCCAGACACGTGGAGGGCAAAGATGTTGGAAGTGGCACTGGAAAACCTCATGCGTCAACAAGTTACGAGCATTACCAGAGAGAGGGGAGATGATGAATCAGCATCACTGGACCTAATATTCACCTTGGGTAGTGTAGATATTGAGGACATCACATAAGAAAGGCCTCTCGGAGCTAGCGATCACGTGGTCCTAAGCGTCGAATACATAGTAGAGTTACAAGTGGAGATGGAGGCAGGAAGTGCAGGTCGAATGAAGTATGGAAGACAGCAAATGTAGTCCCATTTTTTTAAAAAAAATGAGACACACAGCATTAGAGAAGATTATCAGGAGAAGAGTGGTGGACCACCTAGAAAGCAATGAACTTCTAAACGACAACCAGCACGGATTCAGAGACGGGAAATCCTGTGTAACAAATCTACTAGAGTTCTATGACAAGGTGACAGCAATAAGACAAGAGAAAGAGGGGTGGGTAGATTGCGTTTTCTTGGATTGGAAGAAGGCTTTTAACTCAGTTCCAAACAAGAGTTTAGTGCAAAAGCTAGTGGAGCAGGCAGGAATAACAAGGCATTACAATAGATCAGGGAATACCTGACAGGAAGTGGGTAGATGTAACAAGCAGTGATCCACAAGGGTCAATCCTAGGGCCGATGCTGTTTCTGGTGTATGTGAATGACATGACGGAAGCGATAGATTCAGGTGTTCCTGTTTGCAGACGATGTGAACCATGTGAAGCTAATGCAGAGAATTCAAGGGATCTGTAGAGGCTGCAAGACTGGTCCAACAATTGTCTCTTGGAGATTAACCACATCAAGTGCGAAGTCATGAAGATTGGGGAAGATCAAAGAATACTGCAGACTGAGTACACGCTAGGAGGTCAAAAGCGGCAAACCTCACTGTAGAAAAAGGATCTTGGGGTGAGTATCACACCGAGCATATCTCCTGAGGCGAACATTAATCAAATAACTGATGCAGCATATGTGCGTCTGGCAAACCAAAGAACAGAATTTCGAAGCCAGAGTAAGAAGTCATTCAAGACACTGTACACTGTGTTTTTAGACCTATATTGGAGTATGCAGCACCAGTATGACACCCACACCAGACCAAACATGTTAATAAATTATAGAAAGTGCAAAGGTTTGCAACAAGACTAGTCCCGGAGCTAAGGGCTATGTTCTACTAGGAGAGATTAATTAAAATCAACCTGACGACATTGGAGGACAGGAGGGACAGGGAAAACATGATAACGGCATATAAAATACTGAGAGGAATTGGCAAAGTGGATAGAGACGGAATGTTTCTGAGACGATACAGCAACAAGGGGTCACAACTTTAAGAAAACTCAGATGAGCCACAGGGATGTTAGAAAGTATTTCTTCAGACAGTTGTCAGGAAGGGACACAATCTGGAGAGTGATGTAGTGGAGGCAGGATTCATACATAGTTTTAAGAAGAGGTATGATAAAGTTCTTAGAGCAGGAAGAGAGAGTGGACCTAGTAAAAACCAGCAAAGAACCGGCGCCAGGAACTATGGATCGGTCCCTTTAACCGCAAATAGGCGAGTACAAACAGACACATGTGCGAGAGCGCGCGCACACTGGCCAGAGGCATTAATTATTTCACCAAACACTGCTGGACATTGTTGCTCTGCCCTAATATTTATAACTAAACACACTGTACTGAGGTCGGTATCAGCCGGTGAGTTTATCATTGTTTACCCTCGCATCAACAAGGGCCGAAAATTTTTGTAGTGAGTGCAGAAGCGAAAAGGGATTTGATATATGATCTCTAAGGGTTTGGCTAATTTTATTATTATTATTAAATGAATCTCTACGACAGTATTGATTATTCAACCTAAGAAGATGCAAAGGTTTCAGCCTCTGTCTTCTAACAGCTTGACAAACTCTACTTTCGCAACTTAGCTTTTTACTCTGGCAAGTCTTAATAATAATAAACCTAATAATGCACCCATACTTGGAGCATTATTATGTGTCATGTAAGATGCCACATTGTGTGGCACAAAATATCTGTGTATTATGGTACGCCACGTTGGGTGCTATCAGGGATACTATTGTTGGAATACTAAAACGATGTTTTTTTTGGTGTACCTCTCTGGAAGGATAATGGAAGGTCAGGTGCAGCACCAGGATTCAAATATGCAGAAACAGGATGAGAAGCAGAGTTAAAAAGTTTGGCACATGAAACATCATGTAATAAATTATGTAATACATGTAATACATCATGTAACACATTATGTAATACATTATGTAATACATTAAGAACGTGGTGAGTTTACCTGAGTAAATTCGTGATAAATATTTTTGCTTGTTAATTTTCTCACACAACTCACCCAACTCACAAGTGTGTTAAATATTATAGTTACCACAAACACATACTCAAGTTGATGATCATCCAACAGTGTACAAGTTATTGAAGCAATTTTGTCCAATAGGTTGTCTACCAATTCCAACAGTACCACATCAATAAACGTTATATCCCTTGCGCATTTATGATACCTGTTCAAACATTTAGAATATTTACTGACCATCTTCAGGGTTGTACAGGTTACGATGATACTGAGATGTAGAAAAATAAATATAATTAGGTATTTGATGAACGAAACGTGTTGCCACGAATGACTTCTTCAATATGACTCACGAAATCGTAATGACACGATTGCAAACAAACCATACCACGGGTGGGGTTCGAACCCGCGGTTCGCGACGGTCTGGAGTTTTGAGGCTATGTGACCGCGGGTTCGAACCCCACCCGTGGTATGGTTTGACTTCTTCAATCTTAAGACAGAAACTTCTCAGAAGGACTTATAAATAGTTATTGGAAACATGTAACATGAAGCGATATAGTAGAGAACTGCAAGTAGTAGAATCTTGTGATTCGTAGTTTGTATACCTGATGGTGTGTGTGTGTGTGGCTGGTGTCCCCTGTCTCCAAAGTCCATGATGGCAACAACGTATTGCCAAATGTATCTGTAAAAATTAAAGACAACTAACTCAAGATTGCTGCAAAGTCTTCCACCTGCATCAAAGATTAATTTCTTAGAAGTAGATAACAGACCTAGCTACTAGTGCACGAAGCTATGATATACCCCTGGGGTATGAAATAGGTGAAATAGGAAGATCCTTTGAACTAAGAGTTAGAGAACATAAATTTGCTTGCAACCAGAATGATTTTAGCAATGTTTATGACCAACAAAGAACCATCAAGAGACGCTTCATGAGATGGAAGGATGCTAACTTAGTCAATCACGAAAGTGAGCTGTACAAACGGCAGTGTTTGGAAGCCTCCCTTCAAGCAATCTCGTAACACCATACCAGCTCCATTATCTCCAAGCACGTAGTAATTAAGATCTTGCCAAACCAGTACACAGCTATCACGGTAAACTCAGTACGTATCACGTGATCCTCTTACTCACACCTCACTTCCATCTTGATTTATATCATGTATCCGCCAGCTACCTATGTTCTCTTCTTGGGTGTCTTGGTATTAGGACTGTAGAAGATACCATGGCGAAACGTCTCATTTATTAACCCGTAATACACTCAGTTTCATTTGGTCATATTCTAAGAAACATAAAACTGACATGCTACATACTCGTGTGCATTCCCTCTAAAGTTGTGTGAACTAGTGCAGCACAATGTTCTTTGGCCACAATAAGCCTCGCACCTGTCCCAATACTAAACAAATCCCTTTATCAGGTTCACCAAGTGGGGACCTAATGACACTGATTTTAACAAAATGGAATGTTCATCCCACTCATTTCGTAACACTCTCCTCTCCTTGTTACTACTACATTCCCCAAACACTAAGACCGTGCTGTTGTTTAGCAGCTTCTATGTTAATGAAGAGCAAAAGTAATTTAAAAAAAAAAAAATCACACACATATACACACAAAGCGTGAAAGCAACAGCACCATTGAACAGATGGTCACAGTGATTTATGTGTATGTTTGTTAGAGTCCTGGAGGCTGTAACGATTTCCACACTTAATGTAATCGAGTCAGCCCACCAACTATGCCCTGAGAAGTGAAAGTGTCATATCACTCTTGATAGTCACCAGACGATATAAGGGGTCGTATGCTATCTCTCTATAGCTCGTGTAGTCTGTGCTAATACCTGATAAAATGACTACAGGCATTGTGTGCTCTAAATAATGATTACATAGTCAGAACATGCAACTTAAGTGAAAAAAATGTGAATGCGCAGGCATTAGATCAGAGAAACTAGTGGAAGATTAGGCATAAAGTAAGTAGTTCTTATTGGGGATCAGGTTTAGAGTCATAAAATTTAGGAGGACCATCTGACATAGATTGTTTATAAAGATCATTGACAAAGTCTAAAGGTTCAGCAGACAGATCAGGCAAAAGGTGAATAGGATCAGGATGGAAGTGATTGTGAAAATATTATTTAGAACGATATTCAGTATAACATTAAAAGTTACAAAACATGCGGGAAAACCTTGTTCTGTGTCCACTTGTTATTATGGCTCTGTAGTACAATTTTCACATTTAGACAAGTTTCAAAGTTACACAATTTGCATAGTTACACAATATTTACAGTTGCATTCAACTTACAACAATCACAGTAACACACAACTATCAAGAGTTACGCACAACTTTCTTAGTTACGCACAACTTTCTTAGTTACGCACAACTTTCTCAGTTACGCACAACTTTCTTAGTTACGCACAACTTTCTTAGTTACCCACAACTTTCAGTTACGCACAACTTTCAGAGTGACGTACAACTATCAAGGTTTTGCACAACTTACACAGTTGTATCCAAGTCTCAGTGACATACAGCTTTCACAGTTACACTCACATATTACGAGATTACGAGAGAATGATCCGTGAACGCAATCATATTCAAATAAGGAGTGAGGCCAACATCTGAGACCCAACCCTTGCTACCTTCAGTAGATACGGACAAATTGGTAAGTAAAAGTTGACCTTAAATTACTATGGATGTTTCACCAGAGGATTACAGAATAAGCTTTATAATAAATTTTAAAGAAGGACAAGAATGATGAGTTGGATTCAACATGTGTTGCTTCTGTACCTCGATTATGTTGACTAGAGACAAGAGCCACTTTGTCCCCAGTCTAATGAGAGGATTTAAAAACAGGAGATGAAGTGGAAAGGCAAAAAATAAAATATATATATCCGGGTAAACTCTCAGGAGGTTCTAACAATTTACTACTGAAATTCGACCTCATTAAGAGCAAGGTTATGTTAATGGGAGAATGCTAAATAAGACCTGAAAAGGAGTACGATTACAACTGTTTCTTTCAAGAGTTGGCTGTTAGTGACAGCTCTATTTAACATGCAAAGTATTACTGGTATTCGTATTTTTTCTCGCCTCGTCTGTCTAGTGCACCATTTGTCGTATCTTTGATCTTCTTTTATAAAATGCTTCCGATGATTTATTTCATCTTTAAATGACAGGAACGTCAGTCTGTCTCCATCCATGTTTCAGATTGTATATCTAGTTTGCTGAGAATTTAGAATGCTGTGAACTTTGTTGAGAACTTGGTATGCCATGAGCTTTGTATGCTGAGTGTTATTTGTATGTTAAGAGCTTGCTATGCTGGGAATTTTAATTGTTAGAAGCTTTATTTTCTGAGAGTATAAAGTATCTAAAAATCACAAGGTTTAAGCCCATCATTCCTTATCTAACCACCATAATCCCATTTCCCGGCACCATCATCCCACCCATCTCTCACAACCATGAATCACCAATCCATCTCCAAACCCCAGCTCCCAGCTCAGCTGACTCACACAGCTGGGCAGCTGCATCGGGGTAATTCCTTAGATCATGTCTGACACAAACACTTATGATTTTTTATTCAAGAGTTGTGTGGAAAATAATTTACATTGTTGAGATAAAACCTCAGTCAGCAGTAAATTTCGAGTTCTACCCCTCTGGTTATCGTAATGTTTACCAAGCACAGAAAACTTTAAGGTTCATGTCTTTAAATCTTTTCATATGACTTGTGACATTGATGGATGCTGGTGTTGCAGGTTCCTCTCTGTATTGAGGAAAACATTCATTCTCACTCTGCAGACACCACTACAATTTACAAGCAGATGCTCCTTGCCTCACATCTTTCCCACCATCCCAAGTAGGATTGTGCGAGTGGTGAGACTGAGACACTATCTGGAGAAGACCAGTGATGCAGAACTGACTGCTGCATGTCGCCCTTTCTCTCTCTCTCTCTCTCTCTCTCTCTCTCTCTCTCTCTCTCTCTCTCTCTCTCTCTCTAAGACTAGTAATAAATAATTTCAAATCTAAAAGGTAGGAATATTATTTTTTTCAGTATGCAATTGCCCAATCTTAATGTTAGACCTCTGTACCCTGTCTTCCAGTTTCTACATGGAAGCAATTTTATTAAAAACTATATATTATTTTGGTAAGGTATGTTTAGAAAAGGTTAGGTTAAGTTTGATTACTTTAACAAATATTAACCTGAATTTCCGTATAATTTTCCATCCACAGCGATATTAAAAAAAAAAGAATGGATTGTGTATGGCTGGCAGCCTGGGGCCGTATGGGAGAGGGTCGTCAGAAGTAAGGGAAACCGTTGTCAGATATTCCTGTAACGTAGACATGTAAACATATATTTAATCTCGCTTAAAAGAAAAAAGAACCGCAAGTGTAGGTAGACACGATTTTTTAAATCAGAACCTTCATGGTTTCCTGAACACCACCCTTATTAAAGCCATCACTCACAATGAAGTGGAGAGGAATTAACATCAAACAAAGGTAGATTTTTCATATATCTCCAAGGGATTATAACTTCTCGTTAACGGATTTATTATCTTAGTTACATTAAGCATAATTGAATGATATAAAATAAAAACATTGATAATTCCCTCCAGCACGTTATCCAGAGAGAGAGAGAGAGAGAGAGAGAGAGAGAGAGAGAGAGAGAGAGAGAAGAGAGAGAGAGAGAGAGATAGATAGATAGATAGATAGATAGATATTCATAGTTATGACGTATTTTGATAATGTATAATATTTATCTTCGAACTTCTGAGTAATCTTATTATCATTATAATCATTAAAGAGTTCTTACCACATAAGTATATCAAGAACTGACCGATGCATTTTGCTTGAATCACAGGATGTCCCGAAATCGAAGCCGCAGCCTCAACTTATTGCATATATACCCGTTACTAGCATATATCACATAAGCTAAATTATGTTTCGATATATGTACGATTTATGTAACACATACCCTTATGCAGCCATTAATTTGTTTGGTATGTACTAGAGTACCGTTATCATTTCCAGTGCAAAATGCGTGATCATCTAATTTGTTGGAGAGAGAGACCTACCTGACCACTATATATATATATATATATATATATATATATATATATATATATATATATATATTAGGTAGTAGGTTGGTAGACAGCAACCCCCCAGGGAGGTACTACCATCCTGCCAGGTGACTGTGAAACAGAAACCTGAAACTGTTTTACATGATGGTAGGATTGCTGGTGTCTTTTTTCTGTCTCATAAACATGCAAGATTTCAGGTACGTCTTGCTACTTCTACTTACACTTAGGTCACACTACGCAAACATGTACACGTTTATGTATACACACTCATCTGAGTTTTTTTATTTTATCTTAATAGTTCTTGTTCTTATTGCTTTTCCTTTCATATCCATGGGAAGTGGAATAAGAATCTTTCCTCTGTAAGCCATGCGTGTTGTAAAAGTCAACTAAAATGCCGGGAACAATGGGCTAGTAACCCCTTTTCCTGTATAGCTTACTAAAAAGAAGAAGAAGAAAACCGTCAAAGTGGGATGTTTGAATGTGCATGGATGTTGTGCGAATGATAAGAAAGAGATGATTGTAGATGTTATGAATGAAAAGAAGCTGGATGTCCTGGCTTTAAGTGATACAAAGCTGAAGGGGGTAGGACAGTTTCAGTGGAGAGAAATAAATGGGATTAGATCAGGGGTTTCAAATAGAGTTAGAGCTAAAGAAGGAGTGGCAATAATGTTGAATAATCAGTTATGTCAGGTAAAGAAGGAATATAAATGTATAAATTCAAGGATTATGTGGAGTAAAATATAGGTTGGATGTGAAAAGTGGGTTATAGTAAGTGTTTATGCACCTGGAGAGGAGAGAAGTGTAGAGGAGAGAGATATATTTTGGGAAATGTTGAGTGAGTGTGTGGGGAGTTTTGAACCATGTGAGAGAGTAATTGTGGTTGGGGATCTTAATGCTAAAGTGGGTAAAAATGTTGTGGAGGGAGTAGTAATAGGTAAATTTGGGGTGCCAAGGGTAAATGTAAATGGGGAGCCTTTAATTGAGCTATGTGTAGAAAGAAGTTTGGTAATAAGTAATACATATTTTATGAAAAAGAGGATAAATAAGTATACAATGTATGATATAGCACGTAATGAATTTAGTTTGTTAGATAAAAGGTTGATGGGTAGGCTTCAGGATGTACATGTTTATAGAGGGGCAACGGATATATCGGATCATTATTTAGTTGTAGCTACAGTTTGAGTAAAAGGTAGATGGGACAAAATTAAAATGGCAACAGCAAGAGAGAGGTAAAAGTGTATAAACTAAGGGAGGAGGAAGTTAGGGTGAGATATAAGCAACTATTGTCAGAAAGGTGGGCTAGTACAAGTATGAGTAGTGGGGCGAGGGGGTGAAGAATATTGGGATAGTTTTAAAAATGCAGTATTAGAATGTGGTGCAGAAGTTTGTGGCTATAGGAGGGTGGGTGCAGGAGGAAAGAGGAGTGAGTGGTGGAATGAAGAAGAAAAGGGTGTGATAAAAGAGAAAATGGTAGCCTATGAGAGGTTTTTACAAAACAGAAGTGTTAATAGAAGAGCAGAGTATATGGAGAGTAAAAGAAAGGTGAAGAGAGTGGTGAGATGTGCAAAAGGAGAGCAGATGATAGTGGGAGCTATGTCAAAAAAATTTGCTGAAAACAAGAAAAAAATTTGGAGTGAGATAAGCAAGTTAAGAAAGCCTAGGGAACGAATGGATTTATCAATTAAAAACAGTAGGGGAGTTTTCATGCACTGGCCAGAGAGGAATAACATCGTTTAGGAAAGGTGCATCTGGCTTTCTAGTTATTTATGTTACCCTTGGGTACAAACCTTTTCCTTGTATATTGTTGTCACATATTCCATCATCTCATTTCCTGACTTCCCTGACAGTTCTGTCCCACTGAACCTCGTGCAGGAAATTCTTCATGCCTGTGTAGTCCCCTTTCTTGTAGTTTGGCTTCATTCGTCCTGCCCTTCATGCTTCCCTCTCCACTTGTAACTCTACTATGTATTCGAAGCTCAGAATTACGTGTGTGTGTACTCACCTATGTGTGGTTGCAGGGATCGAATCATAGTTCCTGGCCGTGTGTGTGTGTGTGTGCGTGCGCGCGCTTGTGCGTGGTAATCACCTTATTGTACGAACATATCAGTGATCACCTATTTTTTCCTCTCCTGTTTGGTGTTGAAAAGATCGGGGTCTTAGTTTTTGGCTCTGATGTACTCTGTTTCTAGTCCTCTTTGCTGTTCCCCAACTTTTACAACTTTTCATATGATGGGATTAAAGTTCAATAACCTCTTGTTCGTCTAGTCTTGCATATAATTTAGGTCTTTTCGTAGGCTTTTCTTCTCTTGTTTTGATTTTCCTCCTTTAATTCGAACAGTCTGCGATCAATGATCCATCCGAATTGATTTCTTTTATCGTGTTCTTCACGTGCACCAGAAATAGTACTCGTCCAGATCCTGTTCCATATGCATCCCTCCTGTCGCCCTTGCTGGTCCTGCCAACTCTTCCTTGACAATCACTCTTCGTTTCCATCCTATTAGGTATTCCTTCATCTGTTTTTCACGCCCGCTTCTCTTGCTTTTGTCCCAGCCTCTTCTGCGGGAGTGTTTAAAAAGCTTTCTTTCATTCCAAGAATATGCATATTACTCTCTCTCTGTCTGGCCATTCTTCTGCTTTCATGTCAAAGTTCTCAAGCAAATTTATGATACAAGATTTACCATCTCTAAATCTGATTACTTTGTTTGCAGGTGCTTCTCCCCTCTTCTGATTATCTTGTCTATTCTCTTACGGTGCGTCCCAGTGACAATAGCCTATAATCCAATGCTTCCGGTCTACCCTCTTTTAAATACTGGAATTAAATCTGCCTTTTCTGGACCCATGAAGAGATGTAACTTGGTCTCACTGCCTTTTGAGTTCTTTCAGTAGTGCCTTCAACTCTATTCCTCTTGTGTGTTGAGTCCAGAACTCGTTGGTGTTCTCTTTCTCTTTGACTTTCTATTCATGTTCCATTGAACCGATAAAGGGAAATGGTATAAACTACCGACAAAACGAAAAAAGTCCCAAAAGCAGTTGTGTTTGAGACTTGATAAAACTCACTGTGTAGCTGAAACTTAGTCAATAAAGGATCGTATTATATTGCATTTGATAATACTTTTTCACCGCATTGGTATTTTATACCATTTATCTCCAGCTTGTCTTTTGTATTAGCAGTGCTATGGAGATTGTTTATGGGATTGTTATTGAGCCTTCAATTGGATAATCTCTCAAGTTTGTTGCTATTAAGATAGATGAAGATGTAGGTATATAAATTGTTGACTTTAAAATAGATGTGCGGAACTTTTTTTCTCCTATGAGGTGTCATTCCCTTGGACGTGTTACGTTTTATGGTCTCCAGCTGTTGTTCATTCCTTTTCTATATTTTCTCCCATTACTTTACTTATATCTGTGTTACCTGAACCATATTGAACGGGTGTGTGTATTTTGCCAGTAATTTAAGCATGGAATTCAGGCATTTTGGATGAATGTTTGTAAAGAATTAGGTTACTGAGGAGAAAGGGCAACGATATGGTAAACGAATTATATTCCAACCACTGGGATCCCAATTATCGTGACTTTATCTCCATCTGTTCTTATTAAATACAACAGGATTGTATTTGCTGAGAGTAAAGCAGTACTTCCACCTCAAACTTAATGGTAACATAACTGTAGTAGTAACTAGGTAAGGGTCATTAGCCAGCCCAATTACCAGAGTTATAACTTTATGATCCCCAGAGTCTTAATGAACTTGTTGAATATTACCTACCAAGTTAGGAAGCTTGTTTAAACTTGCCACAACATGTATAAAGTCAGAGGTGGTAGTTCAGGAATTTTTCGATTAATATTTTTGTCTTTTTTAGCTCTTGGTCTTGAAAATACTGATGTATGACTTGTTTAATATATTCATCCTAAAAAATAATTACTTCGATAAGGACTGTTTAAGACATAGAGTTAACTTAAAGTATTAATTACACATGTAGGTGTAATTTACACCTTAATCGGTCTTTCCTTTTCTCGATGTTGAGAAAAGTTACATGAATGAGATAGTGAGAGTGTTTAATTATTCTGATAAAACTGGGAAATCCTGACATTGTGCTGACAAAATTAAGTCAAAAACCAGATTAAAACAAATAATATCATAGTCACCAATTTATTAAACAAATTTTGGCTATAAGTGTGAACATCTGAGTTATAACATCCACTCCAAGAACAATTTTGGTGACTTATGATATTGTAGAACTCATCAAAAAATATTAATTTGGAAAATGCGAAATTTAAGTGAATTAGAAGCCTTATAATTTAGCGATTAGAAAAACAAGATTTGTTTGGCTTTAGGTAGTCGACTTTAACGAATATTGTTACAGTTACAATTAAGGTTTTTTTTCTTGTGGAAAGTTTTGCTGAAACCTTATGAAATATATACCATGACCGTTTTATTTTTGCGACTTTTATAGTTAGTGATTTGGCACTATATAGTTAAAATAGATGCAAGACCATAATGAGCCTATAATGATCATGATGACCACACAATGAGTAACCACTGTCATCTATAATTTAATATTTAAGTAAAAAAATAGTGTCAATATAAGTGATCATGAAATATTCCTGCGACAGCATAGTTGAGGTATTCATATTTCATTGACCACTGGATAATATTTTCAATCTTCGGGTTTTATCAAGTCTCAAACACAACTGCTTTTGTGACTTTTTTTCCGTTTTGTCGGTAGTTTATTCCCTTTCCCTTTATCGGTTCAATGGAACATGAATAGAAAGTCAAAGAGAAAGAGAACATCAACGAGTTCTGGACTCAACACACACAACAGGAATAGAGTTGAAGCCACTACTGAAAGAACTCAAAAGCTCGAAGGCAGTGAGACCAAGTTACAGCTCTTCATGGATCCAGAAAAGGCAGATTTAATTCCATTATTTAAAAGAGGGTAGACCGGAAGCATTGGATTATAGGCTATTGTCACTGGGACGCACCGTGAGAGAATAGACAAGATAATCAGAAGAGGGGAGAAGCACCTGCAAACAAAGTAATCAGATTTAGAGATGATAAATCTTGTATCATAAACGTGCTTGAGAACTTTGACATGAAAGCAGAAGAAAGGCCAGACAGAGAGAGAGTAATATGCATATTCTTGGAATGAAAGAAAGCTTTCTAAACACTCCCGCAGAAGAGGCTGGGACAAAAGCAAGAGAAGCGGGCGTGAAAAACAGATCAAGGAATACCTAATAGGATGGAAACAAAGAATGATTGTTTAGGAAGAGTTGGCAGGACCAGCAAGGATGACAGAAGGGATGCATATGGAACAGGATCTGGACGAGTACTATTCCTGGTGCACGTGATCAACACGATGAAAGAAAAAAATTCGGATGGATCTTTGATCGCAGACTGTTCGAATCAAAGGAGGAAAATCAAAACAAGAGGAGAAAAGCCTACGAAAAGACCTAAATTATATGCACGACTTGTCCATCAAGAGGTTATTGGACTTCAATCCCAGCATAAGCAAGGTTGTAAAAGTTGAGGAAGGGCAAAGAAGATTAGAAACATAGTACAGCAGTGCCAAGAGCTGAGACCCAACCTTTGCAACACCATAGAGGAAAGGAAAAAATAGGTGATCACTGACATGTGCGTACAATAAGGTGATTACCACGCAAAAGCTCGCGCGCACACACACACACACACACACAACACACACACACACACACACACACACACACACACAGGCTCATACTAGAGTATGCAGCACCAGTCTGGAACCCACACCTGGTCAAGCACGTCAAGAAATTAGAGAAAGTGCAAAGGTTTGCGACAAGGCTAGTTCCACAACTCAGGGGACTGCCTTATGAAGAAAGGTTGAGGGAAATAGGACTAACAACACTGGAGGACAGAAGGGTTAGAGGAGACATGATAACGACATACAAAATACTGCGGGGAATCGACAAGGTAGATAGTGACAGGATGTTCCAGAGAGGAAACACAGAAACAAGGGGACACAACTGGAAGCTGAAGACTCAGATGAGTCAGAGGGATGTTAGGAAGCAATTCTTCAGCCATAGAGTAGTTAGGAAGTGGAATAGTTTAGCGAACGATATAGTGGAGGCGGGAACCATACATAGTTTTAAGACAAGGTATGATAAAGCTCACGGAGCAGGGAGAGCAGAGACCCAGTAGCGGACAGTGCAGAGGCGGGGCCAGGAGCTGAGTCTCGACCCCTGCAACCACAATTAGGTGAGTACAATTAGGTGAGTACACACACACACACACACACGTGGTTCTGAGTTTCGAATACACAGTAGAGTTACAAGTGGAGGGGGAAGCAGGAAGGGCAGGACGAATGAAGCCAAACTACAAGAAAGGGGACTACACAGGCAAGAATTTTCTGCATGGGGTTCAGTGGAACAGAGAACTGGCAGGGAAGTCAGTAAACGACATGATGGAATATGTGACAACAATATACAAGGAAGTTGAGGAGAGGTTTTTACCCAGGGGTAACAGAAATAATGAGAAAGCCAGGATGAGCCCTTTGTTCACGCAAAGGCATAGAGAGGCAAAAATAAAGTGTGCTAGAGAATGGAAGAAGTATAGAAGGCAAAGGACCCAGGAGAATGAGAACAGTCGTAGAGCCAGAAATAAATATGCACAGTAAGAAGGGAGACCCAACGACAATACGAAAATGACATATCAGTGAAAGCCAAATCTGACCCAAAGCTGTTGAACAGCCACATCAGGAGAAAAACAACAGTCAAGGACCAGGTAATCAGGCTGAGGAAGGAAGGAGGGGCGATCACAAGAAATGAGCGCGGTGTGAGGAGCTCAACATGAGACTTTAAGAAGTGTTCGCTGAGAAGACAGGAGGGACTCCAAAAAGACGGAGAGGTGGGGTACACCATCAAGCGTTGGACACAATACATACAACCAAGGAAGAAGTGAAAAGACTGGTAAGCTAGTTAGATACCTCAATGGCGATGGGGCCTGATAAAATCTCTCCATGGGTCCTGAGAGAGGGAGCAGAGGCGCTATGTGTACCACTAACAGAGTGGGCACCTGAGACGAGCGGGGTTCCACAGGGGTCAGATCTAGGACCAGTGCTATTTTTGGTATTTGTGAATGACTTGACGGAAGTGATAGACTCAGAAGTGTCCCTGTTTGCAGATGATGTGAAGTTAATGAGGAGAATTAAATCGGATAAAAATCAGGCCGGACTACAAAGAAACTTGGACAGGCTGGAAGCCTGGTTCAGAAACTTTTTCCTCGAATTTAATCCCGCCAATGCAAAGTCATGAAGATCGTGGAATGACAAAGACGACCACAGAGTATAGGCTAGGTGGCCAAAGACTGCAAACCTCACTCAAGAAAAAGGATCTTGGGGTGGGTATAATACCGAGCACATCTCCTGAGGCGCACATCAACCAGATAACTGCTGCAGCGTATGGCCGTTCAAGACTCTGTACACCGTTAACGTCAGGCCCATACTGGAGCACAGCACCAGTTTGGAACCCACACCTGGTCAAGCACTTCAAGAAATTAGAGAAAGTGCAAAGATTTGCAACAACGTTAGTTCCAAAGCAAAGGGAATGTCCTAAGGAGAAAGTTTAAGGAAAATCGGCCTGACGACACTGGAAAACAGGAGGGTTAGAGGAGACATGATAACGACATTCAAAATACTGCGAGGAATTGACAAGGTGGACAGAGACAGGATGTTCCAGAGATGGAACACAAAAACATGGGGTCACAATTGGAAGTTGAAGACTCAGATGAGTCAAAGAGATGCTAGAACGTATTTCTTTAGTCATAGAGTTGTCAGGAAGTAGAATAGTCTGACGTAGGAGAGGCAGAAACCATACGTAGTTTTAAGACTAGGTATGATGAAGCTCATGGAGCAGGGAGAGGACCTAGTAGCGATCAGTGAAGAGGCGTCCAGGAGCTATATCTCGACCCCTGCAACACAAATAGGTGAGTTCAAATAAGTAAGTACAACTTTAAAAGAGGAAGTAGAAAGTGCTACACCCACTGTAATGATGAATTGACTAGTAAAAGCGTGACACCACGCGCACTGTTCAGTTTTTGCAAATACAAATAGAAATTTACAAATAGGGAATTTTACACACACACACACACACACACACACACACACACAGCTATTCTGGGTAATATCTTCTCAAACACTGGTCAAAGTATAAATCGTTAAAGTGATGTAAGACTAATTCTAGGACTGGTGTGTTCTTTGTTGAGTTTGCATTTTAAATATATTGGTGCTTTCTCTGTTACAGATCGTGATTGTATTATGAGCCTTTATAGACTCGCAATAGTTGAAATATCAAAAGATAAAAGACATAGCGATTAAATGAGAGATAAAGAGAAAAGAGAAAGCATATATGGGAGTACATAGGAAGTCAGATAAGACAGGATTTGTAAGTCTACACACAGGCTATCTGCTGGCAAGATCTATCTACGTCTATGTTCTCTAGTGACTATTAAGAACTATTGTGTATTATCTTTGTATATGAGACAAGAATGATAAAAACAAAAGGGTTTCTCCCCACCTTGCACTCCTTCCTGCTACTTCTGGCGTGAAAAACAAAAGGTAAAATCCGTAGTACTTTGGGCACAGATAGTGCATCATTAGGTCAGTTGAGAGACATTCGATTTTCTCAGTAGTTTGTAGTACTGAAAATCCATACTGGAAAGACTAAGCTGATTGGAAGACGTGGGTAACATCGACTAACTTAGTACTGTTTCCCTTTTACTACTTAGATGTGGCACTACACTGCCATTCACAAAAGCAGAGTGAACGAGTAGATCTGTTCGTGTTTACCACCAGTTCTGTTAAATCTCTGACAACTTTGTGAAAGTGGTATGCATTAATAAAAGAAAATAAGTAAGACACACTTGCAATAGTTCAGTATCCATAATGTGAAACATTGTTGCATACTATGCAGGCGTATTTTTCTCTAAGCTGAGGAAATGATCACCTCAAAAACTAATTCTACAAGGTTGCTGAACTGATCACATCATTTTTACTGCTACGATTCTTCTGTCTCCTCTGTATACGTCTTAGCAAGCCTACTGTGCAGGCAAAACTTTTCGAAAATACAGATACCCAAAAGTGTCACATGTCTTCCTCATCTATCACACCATTCTATTTCTACTGGTACTACTACTTCTACTCATGTTATTGACTCGTGTACCTGACTCTCATTTGGTGATCCTGATGCAGCAGCTGCTGTTTAAATATTAGGAATCCATTGACTTACGATTGCCTCTTTTACTGTATGCAAATGCCTATCTGGGTTTAATGAATTGTTGAGAGAGTTAGCGAGTATCCAAGGCATCGTTTCGCTCTTACCTTCACTCGTCATACACCATATCTTACTGTTTACAGTAATTTATTAGGTCTTGATAGCTCTGACAACTTATGCTAAAGCTTGACGTATGTACTTAAATTCTTCACAATACTGTCTTTGTGCTTACAACTTTCTGCTATAATTCTGTTTGCAAGAAAACTATGCAAACGTTCGTATTGCCTCTTCTGCCTTGGAGTTATGGATTCATCGAGCACTTCAAATAGTTCTTCGTGTTTTAGTTATCAGTCATTCAGTCTGTTTAAAACCTGAATGGGGTCTCCACGAAGTCTGTTTTCTAAGTGAAAAAGGTTGAAAGCTACGAGTCATAATAAGGAATGTTGCTGAGGGATGGTATGAGTTTGGTAGCTATTTTGTATACCCTCCCCAATATATTTTCATCTTTTATGTAATTCGGAGACGAATCTTGACGGGCTATTCAGGATGCGGTCTATCAAGTTCATTAGAGTAAGTCAATGGCGTTTCATGTTGAAGGTCTTCTGGAAATCCTGGTGTGTTACGTGTGTTACAACTTTTAATCCCAATTTTTATAAACATAATTGAAACATTCGAGTATATTAGTTAGGTATCATATTTTGTTGTTGAATATATGCTATTTCCGTTTATTAGGTTATTATTTTCATTTTCCTAATAACAGTCTTAAGCTTTTTATTTATAGTAGATGTTAAGCTGCTGGATACGATAGATGATGGATTTTTTTTATCCAACTACTCAGGTACTATGGTAACATTTACTGGTTAGTAGTCACTGGCACCTTACCTTCTAATAATTTTAAATGTTACTGTTTAAGCTATATCCAATCTACATTCTTTGACGACTTTAACAGGTATGTCATCCTGTCCGCCAGATTTCTTGGCATTCATCTCCAAATTTTTAATAATGTCATGTCTGCTAATTTCCTCAGTTCTTGTCAGTGTTGGTCCCTGATAACAAACTGAGTTAATGAAGACCCGAATTCTGAGTTGTGTACTGATGCCATGTCTCTGTTGTTGACGATTTTTATTCTGCAGTTTTTAGAGAGAGAGAGAGAGAGAGAGAGAGAGAGAGAGATAGAAAGAGGAGGGAAAGGGCATTGGAGTGTTATACTTTTCAAAATATTACCTCCCTGTGGAGTTTTCTCTGTTTACGTGGTCGTCATGACAGAGCTTTATCACATTGTTAACATCAAAAAAAGAGTGGAGGAAGTTTGAAAGTCAACCCTTGTTGCGTAGATTCACAGCAACTTGGAAGGAAAATACAGGAGAAGAAAACTTGTCATGTAACCTTAAGTTGCACAAGTTTGGCAGTGAACGTGGGCGTGGGAAGTTTACTGTGAACGCGGACGATTAAAAGTTACATTTAAAGTAGGCGTATAAATGCTTGTGAACGTATGCGTATGAATTTTACAGCACAAGTGGGCGTATAAATGTTAGTGAACGAGGATGTATAAATGCTATAGTGAATGAGGGGTAAAAATAAATGCCACTGTGAACATGGGTGTATATATATTGCAGTGAACGTGAATTATTAAATGTTAGTGAATGTGGGTGTATAAATGTTACGGTGAACGCGGGCACATAAATTTTACACCGAACATCGATGAATAAATGTTAGTCAAAGTGGACGTATACATTTTACAGCGAACGTGGGCTTATAAATGTTGTAATAACATTATTGGTACAGTAGACATGGCCTAATGAACTATTTCATTGAACCTGGGCATGTCAGTGTTGAAGTGAACGTGAGCGGATACATGCTTCAGTGAAAATGAGTGTATAAATGTTTAATTGAACGTGGGTGTATAAATGTTTCATTGAACGTGGGTGTATAAATGTTTCAGTGAACGTGGGTGTATAAATCTTACTGAGAACATGGGTGTGTAAATGTTATATTGATCGTGACATATTAATGCTACGTTTGACTTGGGTGTATAACTATCAGAGTGAATGTGGGTTCATAAATCATACAGTAAACGCGGGTGTATGAATATTACAATTAAGTAGGACGTATCAATGTACAGTCGACTTTTTCTTTTCAAGTATGATTTATTTTGTTTACAAATATTTTTTATTCATGTTTGAAACTGTTATACCGACAATGCATTACTTTGCACTTGTCTAGGTTGAAACGCATCGTCCAGGTCCCTGACCACAGCGCCAACTTGACACGATCACTCGAAATACTCAACCAATATGCTTCGGATGTCCATCTGGTGGCATCCACATATTTCGCTATATTGTACGAGGGTGAATAAATATTAATGAATGTGTGTTTTTTAAATGATCAGTATACATAATTTTATGAATAATACCCAACAGGGTTGTATTAGGGGTCGTTCTTGCATAACAAATTTATTTAATTTCATCACAAATGTATTTAAGAAGAAGGGTGAATTTAAAGAGAACGATGTTGTTTACTTCGATCTCTTTAAGACTTATGAGAGTGTTCCTCTAATCAGACTGATGAAGAAAGTGCCATCGGACGGTATTGGAGGGGATGTTATCACTGGTGACAAATAGGCAAGACAAAGTCAGCATTATCTGTAAGAAATTGAAGTTGGTGTGAAGTGTTTTGTTCTTTGTTTACATTATCAAACTACGTAAGGAAATTATTTTTCTGACGACGTGAAACTAGACTGATCAATAAATTCCGGAGGATAGAGGGAAGCTTAAGGATAATTTAGATAAATGTATTCTGTTGAAAATATTGCAAAGTTGAGTATGAATAAGCGCCACTGCTTCATCTTGGTGACAGAAAATTGCCTATGATTCTAGTAGTTCCGAAAAAAAATTGGAAAGTTATAAGTTAGGTGTTTGATAACGAGACTAATGAATTATTTGGATTTATGTCAAGAAGTATTGAAAAAATCCCAGGGTCATATTATATCTCCCTAATTTTAATTTAGATTTTGTCGCTGAAGCCGAAAGATTTTTGTGCATCGCATTTTCAATGATTTTGAGTGTAGAGCAAGTGCAAGTCAATAAACTTTTTTTTTTACACATAGGGTTTGACAATAACTTTGTCAATAACTTTATTGAGAAGCTATTGACAAGTTAAGAATTCCTAACTTTATTGACAAGATAGAAGCTGTTACCTACATCAGCTCATTTGAAAGCATTTTTATTATTTGATCAACTGACTTTATCTCTTTGATATTATGCTGTGCGAATGTGTTCCAGACTCGAGTCATCCTGGGGATAAATGATCTCAGATGAAGTGATGTTCTGGAGAAGGGTACAGCCAGAGTGAAGTTGCTGCTTTCTGTCCGTCTTGTGGTATAGAAGTCTTCTCGCTGTCCTCGAAGTGGAGCCAAATGTGGTACTTTGACAATGTTTGCCTTGTACATAACAGTAAGGCCGCCCAAATCACACCTGTGTTGAAGGCTCTGCTGAAATGACAGATCTATACAGGATAAATGGAGCACACTCAAGGTGTGAACGTACTTGTGCCTCATACAGAATCTTGCAACCCTTACTGACAAGCTGTAGTTTATCATGGATATCAACTATGATAGACATGATTTGCCATCTTTAATCCACTTTTGGTTATTGTTTACTAACCACTGCTCTCTAAATGTTCATTTATTCCTTCCTCGCTGTCTGATTATCCTCTCCATCACATTACGTATTGTGTGCGTCAGTAATACTGGTCTGTCGCCTTTCTCTGAATCTGGGACCTCATTTACTATATTCCGGATCGGGGGCAATTGATACGAGGGAATTGCCGAATAGGTAAAACTGGTCAATTAGCAAGAACTCGTTTAAAATATAGTCCTTTCTAAAATTTTCTCTTATACGTTTAAAGATACTCATACATTCCCATCTTTACTTCCATGGACAAAGTTCTGGCATGTGTATGCCAGTGTAGTGTGACCTAAAGTGTAAGTAGAAGTAGCTAGATATACCTGTTATCCAGCGTGTTTATGAGACAGAAAAAAGACCACTCCTCATTTAATATAATGTTTATATATATATGTCGTGCCGATTAGGTAAAACTGGTCAATTAGCAAGAACTCATCTAAAATTAAGTCCTTTCTAAAATTTTCTCTTATACGTTTAAAGATATATTTTTTTAATTTATGTTAATGTAAAAATTTATAATTTTGTACCAAGAGAAACTTTGAAAACCTACCTAACCTTATTACAACAAGCGCAATTTAATTTAGCCTAACCCAACTAAATATATTTTAGATACGTTAACATTAATTTAATAATAAACAAACACAATGAAATATATTTTTTTCGTTATGTTCAGAATGATTTTGGCGAAACTATTGCATACACAAATTTTCACTTGTCTTATATGGCAAGGTGAGCGTTGCTATTTAAGCCAAAATCCAAGTTTTACCTAATCGGCACGACATATATATATATATATATATATATATATATATATATATATATATATATATATATATATATATATATATTGCGATTAGGTAAAACTTGCGATTTTAGCTTAAATAGCAACGCTCTTCTTGCCATATAAGACAAGCGAAAATTGTGTATGCAATAATTTCGCAAAATCATTCTGAACATAACGAAAAAAATATATTTCATTGTGTTTGTTTATTATAAATTATTGTTAACGTATCTAAAATATATTTAGTTAGCTAAATTAAATTGCGTGTTGTAATAGGTGAGAAGTTTTCAAAGTTCTCTTGTACAAAATTAAAAATTCTTACATTAACATAAATAAAAATTATCTTTAAACGTATAAATTTTAGAAAGGACTTAATTTAAATGAGTTCTTGCTAATTGACCAGTTTTACTCGGCACGACATATATATATATATATATATATATATATATATATATATATATATATAAATATATATATATATATATATATATATATATATATATATATATATATATATATAAATATATATATACATATGTCGTGCCGATTAGGTAAAACTTGCGATTTTGGCTTAAAGGTGAGCGTTGCTATTTAAGCCAAAATCGAGTTTCTAATCGCACACTTTATATATATATATATATATATGTCGTGCCGATTAGGTAAAACTTGCGATTTTGGCTTAAATAGCAACGCTCACCTTGCCATATAAGACAAGTGAAAATTTGTGTATGCAATAATTTCGCCAAAATCATTCTGAACACAACGAAAAAAATATATTTCATTGTGTTTGTTTATTATTAAATTAATGTTAACGTATCTAAAATATATTTAGTTGGGTTAGGCTAAATTAAATTGCGTTTGTTGTAATAAGGTTAGGTAGGTTTTCAAAGTTTCTCTTGGTACAAAATAATAAATTCTTACATTAACATAAATGAAAAAAATATATCTTTAAACGTATAAAGAAAATTTTAGAAAGGACTTAATTTTAGATGAGTTCTTGCTAATTGACCAGTTTTACCTAATCGGCACGACATATATATATATAAACATTATATTAAATGAGGAGTGGTCTTTTTTCTGTCTCATAAACACGCTGGATAACAGGTATATCTAGCTACTTCTGCTTACACTTTAGGTCACACTACACTGGCATACACATGCATATATATACATACACACATCTAGGTTTTTCTTCTTTTTCTTAATAGCTCTTGTTCTTTTTATTTTCTCTATTGTCCATGGGGAAGTGGAAAAGAATCTTTCCTCCGTAAGCCATGCGTGTCGTATGAGGCGACTAAGATGCCGGGAGCAATGGGCTAGTAACCCCTTCTCCTGTACAAATCTACTAAAAACGAGAAGAAGAAAACCTTTATAAAACTGGGTTGTCTGAATGTGCGTGGATGTAGTGCGGATGATAAGAAAGAGATGATTGCCGATGTTATGAATGAAAAGAAGTTGGATGTCCTGGCCCTAAGCGAAACAAAGCTGAAGGGGGTAGGCGAGTTTCAGTGGGGAGAAATAAATGGGATTAAGTCAGGAGTATCTGAGAGAGTTAGAGCTAAGGAAGGGGTAGCAATAATGTTGAAGGATCAGTTATGGAAGGAAAAGAGTCAATATAAATGTGTAAATTCAAGGATTATGTGGATTAAAATAAGGGTCGGATGCGAAAAGTGGGTCATAATAAGCGTGTATGCACCTGGAGAAGAGAGGAGTGTAGAGGAGAGAGAGATTTTGGGAGATGTTAAGCGAATGTATAGGAACTTTTGAACCAAATGAGAGAGTAATTGTGGTAGGGGACCTAAATGCTAAAGTGGGAGAAACATGCAGAGAGGGTGTAGTAGGTAAGTTTGGGGTGCCAGGTGTAAATGATAATGGGAGCCCTTTGATTGAACTTTGTATATAAAGGGGTTTAGTTATAGGTAATACATATTTTAAGAAAAAGAGGATAAATAAGTATACAAGATATGATGTAGGGCGTAATGACAGTAGTTTGTTGGACTATGTATTGGTAGATAAAAGACTGTTGAGTAGACTTCAGGATGTACATGTTTATAGAGGGGCCACAGATATATCAGATCACTTTTTAGTTATAGCTACAGTGGGAGTAAAAGGTAGATGGGATACAAGGAAAATAGAATCAGTAAGTAAAAGAGAGGTGAAGGTTTATAAACTAAAAGAGGAGGCAGTTAGGGTAAGATATAAACAACTATTGGAGGATAGATGGGCTAGTGAGAGTGTAGGCAATGGGGTCGAAAATGTATGGGGTAGATTTAAAAATGTAGTGTTAGAGTGTTCAGCAGAAGTTTGTGGTTACAGGCGAGTGGGTGCGGAGGGAAGAGGAGCGATTGGTGGAATGATGATGTAAAGAGAGTAGTAAGGAGAAAAAGTTAGCATATGAGAGGTTTTTACAAAGTAGAAGTGATGCAAGGAGGGAAGAGTATATGGAGAGAAAAGAGAGGTTAAAAGAGTGGTGAAGCAATGTAAAAGAGAGCAGATGAGAGAGTGGGTGAGATGTTATCAGCAAATTTTGTTGAAAATAAGAAAAGTTTTGGAATGAGATTAATAAGTTGAGGAAGCCTAGAGAACAAATGGATTTGACAGTTAAAAATAGGAGAGGAGAGTTATTAAATGGAGAGTTAGAGGTATCGGGAAGATGGAGAGAATATTTTGAGGATTTGTTAAATGTTGATGAAGACAGGAAGCTGTGATTTCGTGTGTAGGGCAAGGAGGAATAACATCTTGTAGGAGTGTGGAAGAGCCAGTTGTGGGTGTAGGGGAAGTTCGTGAGGCAGTGGGTAGAATGCAAGGGGGTAAGGCAGCTGGGATTGATGGGATAAAGATAGAAATGTTAAAAGCAGGTGGGGATATAATTTTGGAGTGGTTGGTGCTATTATTTAATAAATGTATGGAAGAGGGTAAGGTACCTAGGGATTGGCAGAGAGTGTGTATTGTTCCTTTGTATAAAGGCAAAGGGGACAAAAGAGAGTGCAAAATTATAGGGGAATAAGTCTGTTGAGTGTACCTGGTAAAGTGTATGGTAGAGTTATTATTGAAAGAATTAAGAGTAAAACAGAAAGAGGATAGCAGATGAACAAGGGGCTTTAGGAAAGGTAGGGGTGTGTAGACCAAGTGTTTACAGTGAAACATATAGGTGAACAGTATTTGGATAAGGGTAAAGATGTTTTTGTGGCATTTATGGATTTGGAAAAGGCGTATGATAGGGTAGATAGGGGGCAATGTGGCAGATGTTGCAGGTGTATGGAATAGGAGGAAGGTTACTGAAAGCAGTGAAGAGTTTTTATGAGGATAGTGAGGCTCAGGTTAGAGTGTGTAGGAGGGAAGGGACTATTTCCCAGTAAAAGTGGGCCTTAGACAAGGATGTGTGATGTCACCGTGGTTGTTCAATATATTTATAGATGGGGTTGTAAGAGAAGTGAATGCGAGGGTCTTGGCAAGAGGTGTTGGGCTAAAAGATAAAGAAGCAAATACAAAGTGGGAGTTGTCACAGTTGCTTTTTGCTGATGACACTGTGCTTTGGGAGATTCTGAAGAGAAGTTGCAGAGGTTGGTGGATGAATTTGGTAGGGTGTGTAAAAGAAGAAAATTGAAAGTGAATATAGGAAAGAGTAAGGTGATGAGGATAACAAAAAGAATAGGTGACGAAAGATTGGATATCAGATTGGAGGGAGAGAGTATGGAGGAGGTGAATGTATTCAGATATTTGGGAGTGGACATGTCGGCGGATGGGTCTATGAAGGATGAGGTGAATCATAGAATTGATGAAGGGGAAAAGGGTGAGTGGAGCACTTCGGAGTCTGTGGAGACAAAGAACCTTGTCCATGGAAGTAAAGAGGGAATGTATGAGAGTATAGTTATACCAACGCTCTTATATGGGTGTGAAGCATGGGTGATGAATGTTGCAACGAGGAGAAGGCTGGAGGCAGTGGAGATGTCATGTCTGAGGTCAATGTGTGGTGTGAATATAATGCAGAGAATTCGGAGTTTGGAAATTAGGAGGAGATGCGGATTACCAAAACGATTGTCCAGAGAGCTGAGGAGGGGTTGTTGAGGTGGTTTGGACATGTAGAGAAATGGAACGAGACAGAGTGACTTTGAGAGTGTATAAATCTGTAGTGGAGGGAATGAGGGGTAGGGGTCGGCCTAGGAAAGGTTGGAGGGAGGGGTAAAGGAAGTTTTGTGTGCGAGGGGGTTGGACTTCCAGCAAGCATGTTGAGCGTATTTGATAGGAGTGAATGGAGGCATATGGTTTTTAATACTTGACGTGCTGTTGGAGTGTGAGCAAAGTAACATTTATGAAGGGATTCAGGAAACCGGCAGGCCGGACTTGAGTTCTGGAGATGGGAAGTACAGTGCCGGCACTCTGAAGGAGGGGTGTTAATGTTGCAGTTTTATAACTGTAGTGTAAAGCACCCTTCTGGCAAGACAGTGATGGAGTGAATGATGATGAAAGTTTTCTTTTCGGGCCACCCTGCCTTGGTGGGAATCGGCTGATGTGTTAATAAAAAAAAAATATATATATATATATATATATATATATATATTATATATATATTATATAATATATTATTATATATGCTGCTAATATGTCATAGACAATGAGGAGTAAAAGCATCCAGAGTAATTAGCAAGAAACCCAGCTAAAATTAAGGCCTTTCTAAGGCAATTTTCTCTTAGGACGTTTACGAGAAAATAATTCAAGTTGATGTAAAATTTATTTTATATACCAAGAGAACTTTGGAACATTAGTAGACCTTATTTCGTAAAGTCGGAATTTAATTCCACGCTTTGTTGCGAGATGGGGAAATTTTTAACTTAACCCTCCATTTAATTATTCCCAACTATATATTTTTTATTCAGTTAGTTTGAATGATTTTCCCTGTTATGAAATTAAAAAGTTACTGTCTTATTAGCAGTGTTAGTAGTCCTTGTATTTAAAAGCGGCAAAATACAAGTATTTTAAAGAAATCAGGAGAAAGATAGATAATATATATAAGATATAGATATATATATATATGATAGGATAAAATGATAGATAAAAGATTGCGTAGCATTTTTGTCAATATGCATTTGCATTTACCTGGGGCATAGCTGGGCTGCTAATGAGTGCTCATAGACAATGAGGAGATACACACGAGCATCCCAGAGTAGATGTAGAGCATGCTCAAATCCCAGGCTTGAGAGGAAAATGAGGAGGCATCTTGATGCAAGTGGCAGGGGGATTTAAGTCTTCAGGGTTTGTGTGTAGTGCGCGCTGGCTTCCAGCCGAGAATGATAATTCAAGCGATGCTGAAATCTCGCGTGTTTTTATAAATACCAACTCGCAAGGAAGTTGTGGGAACATGTGGAGGTGGGAGAGAGTGGGACTCTCGTATTTCTGTAGTGAAGTTCGGGGATTGTAGATTCCACTGCTTTGTTGGCGAGATGGGGAATTTTTAACTCATGAACCCTCCATTTCGAATTATTCCCAACTTTCATATGTTTTCTGATATATTCAGCAATTAAAGTTTAAGGCAATTATTCCCTGTTATGAATTAAAAAGTTACGTGTCTTAAGTTTTAGCATGTGTTTAGTAAGATTCCTTGTATTTAATAAGACTGAGAGAAAATGCACCAGAGTAAAGGATTATTAAGGAAAATGCAGGGGAAAGAGAGAGAGAGAGAGAGCAAATGATAAAGGAGTGATAGAGTTGGAGAAAGGTGGAAATATGGAGTAGGAGGAGAGAAAGGTTGAGTAGATACCAGGAAGATTGGGAAACGTGCGAGCGATTTTGTCACATATTTTCAAATATCAAATGTAAGCCTTGTTTTATGTTCTTTTAAGAAGCTAATTGTATTAATTTCTTCTTCACTCTGCTTCTTAAGTGACTCTTTTTTTTAATTGTAATTTTTAGAACCAACATATTAAACAAGTCTTATGCTATTATTCTCAAAATCAAGAGAAAAAGCTGAAAAGAAAGCATAGAAAATACTTTTATGTAAAATATCTGAGCTGCTGACAATGACTTTAAGCATTTTCTTGCAGGTTTAAACTTGCTCCATAACTTAAGAGGAAATATTCAACTCTTCCATTAAGCTTCCGAGGATTTCAGAGTTATAGCTCGGGTAACTGGGTTGGCTAATGATCCTTACCTATTTACTACTGCATTGTGTTATCGTTAGATATCTCCTAGAAGTTATGCCTTCCTTAGGAACAAAAAGGCACAATACCATTACTATTTCCACTACCAGCATTACCACTACCACTACTTCTTTTTCTTCCTCTCTTTGTCCCGTCCCTGTTCCCTTCGCCTATATACACTGACTCCCTCATTTTTTGTGTTTGTGTGACTTTGTAAATGGTCAAAGTTGGACCGAAACGTCACCGTAAGCTTCTTCTATGTGCGGTTTATTTGTGTTTTATTCAATTCTTTTTAACTCGGAAAATCCTTTTTTCACGTGTTATAAACGGTTTTGAAAACCAACGAGTTGAAGATTGAGACACTTATGCAACACAGTGGCTTCATCAGTCCAATACAAAGCAGAAAGGGGTAAGGAGAGGAGGAGTTTGAGGTCGATATGTTCAGTCCATCAATCTTGTAGAAATACAGCATAGGGCCGTAGAAGTGGCTTATATACTGTAGTCAGGTGAGGTGAAGCAGGAGGAGGCGGGGTCATAGTGGTACCATCCACTAGTCGATGTAGGTCTTCGTCCAAAGGTTGGACAAGTATTGAAGAATTTGTACCACCATGACCTCGCCTCCTCCTGCTTCGCCTCACCTGACTACAGTATATAAGCCACTTCTACGGCCCGATGCTGTATTTCTACAAGATTGATGGACTGAACACATCGACTCCAGGCTGAGGGACTGATTACCTCAAACTCCTCCTCACCCCTCTCTACTTTGTATTGGGCTGATGAAGCCACTGTGTGGCGAAACGTTTCCTTAATAAAGATTCCCATATGTTGCATAAGTGTCTCAATCTTCATCATTTTATCACAGTACTGTTACTGGAACACAGACTATTTCAGTCTCTATGCCACAGACTTCAGGTGGAACAAACTATCACTTCTATGTCTTGACACACTGCATCAATCCATTCATCCCTCCCTCTCTGTCTTCCTCTTTCTCCCCTCTCCTCTTCTTTTCCCTTTTCATTTACCTTCATCCCTGTTTGTCTCTCTCTCTCTCGCCTTACTTCCCCCATCATCGCTCCGATCATGTCTTCTCATTGCCTTTCTCATTCACTCAGTTTGCTTCATTCTCTCATCTCTCTGTCTTCCCTACTATCTCAGTTCTTCCTCCTCTTCGTCGCTCTTCTGCTCTCGTTACTTCATCCCACTGTCTTATTTCTTCCTTTCCCATTTCTTCCTTCTTTAATATCTTCCCCTCTTTCTGTTTCATTCGCTTTAGCCTCTTTCTCGCATTTCCTCTTTTGGAAGGTTAAAAAAAAATCGAGAAAATTGAGGTCGTTGGATTTTTTTGTGTTCCAACTTTCTCTTCACTGGTGTCCATTCTTCCTCTTTATTGTAATTTAGAAACTTTATTTTTTAATTCATTAAATTTAATTGTGTACTGAGTAGTAATGGGCTTTGGAAGTTATTTAAGATAATTGTTGCAATTACTTCAATGATACTTGGGAGTAACTTCAGTGATACTTGGGAGTAACTTCAGTGATACTTGGGAGTAACTTCATGATATTTGGGAGTAACTTCAATGATACTTGGGAGTAACTTCAATGATACTTGGGAGTAACTTCAATGATACTTGGGAGTAACTTCAATGATACTTGGGAGTAACTTCAATGATACTTGGGAGTAACTTCAGTGATACTTGGGAGTAACTTCAATGATACTTGGGAGTAACTTCAATGATACTTGGGAGTAACTTCAATGATACTTGGGAGTAACTTCAATGATACTTGGGAGTAACTTCAATGATACTTGGGAGTAACTTCAATGATACTTGGGAGTAATTCAATGATACTGGGAGTAACTTCAATGATACTTGGGAGTAACTTCAATGATACTTGGGAGTAACTTCAGTGATACTTGGGAGTAACTTCAGTGATACTTGGGAGTAACTTCAGTGATACTTGGGAGTAACTTCAATGATACTTGGGAGTAACTTCAATGATACTTGGGAGTAACTTCAATGATACTTGGGAGTAACTTCAGTGATACTTGGGAGTAACTTCAGTGATACTTGGGAGTAACTTCAGTGATACTTGGGAGTAACTTCAATGATACTTGGGAGTAACTTCAATGATACTTGGGAGTAACTTCAGTGATACTTGGGAGTAACTTAAATGATACTTGGGAGTAACTTCAGTAATACTTGGGAGTAACTTCAATGATACTTGGGAGTAACTTCAGTGATACTTGGGAGTAACTTCAGTGATACTTGGGAGTAACTTCAGTGATACTTGGGAGTAACTTCAGTGATACTTGGGAGTAACTTCAATGATACTTGGGAATAACTTCAGTGATACTTGGGAGTAACTTCAATGATACTTGGGAGTAACTTCAATGATACTTGGGAGTAACTTCAATGATACTTGGGAGTAACTTCAATGATACTTGCGAATAACTTCAATGATACTTGGGAGTAACTTCAATGATACTTGCGAGTAACTTCAATGATACTTGGGAGTAACTTCAATTATGCTTGGGAGTAACTTCAATGCCACTTGGGAGTAACTTCAATGACACTTGGGAGTAACTTCAGTGTTACTGAGGAGTAATTTCATTATACTTAGCAATTAGTTCTCTTTATATTCAAATCCTTCTACTTTTTTCATCGTCATTATTGCCTTAGTCTTACTTACCTTATACTACTGTCATTATTTATTGCGTCTTACCTTATACTACTATTATTATTGTGTCTGTGGAAACTTGTGTCATTAAATTACCTTTACATACTTATGGTCGTAAAACACAACCCACCTAGAAAAATATTTTACTAATACAATGTATATATAAAAATCCGACTAATAATATTTGAATATCAGTTCTCTCGGGCCACTGGAGTAAGTGGTTTGTAAAAAAAAAAAATTATAACGCAACTCTATAAATTACAAGGATATAACTTAATTCAACATATAAATTTTACCGTCAAATATGTTAGAGTGCTAGGTTAAAAATAAAATATAAATGGGACTTTTTATTATAAATTTTTCATTTCAATTAATTTTGTTTCAGAGGTCACTTACTCAATGGCTTTAGAAAGTTGATAAATTTATATTGCAAATTCTGTAATTGTTTAGTAATTAAACGAGAGGATATATTCTCTGATGGGTGTATTAATCATAGTGAGAGTGTGCTGAGAATTTAATATTTTAGTGATTGAAGTATTCTTGTTTCCGTACAGCTCTAATAAGTCTCACGTAGTCGAAAAACTGTCATTTGCCGTGAGATTATTGTCTCAAGGATCTTGCCAGTGATTGACACGAGTGACACTGGTCTGTAGTTGCTGATTTCTGCTCTGCTCTTCTTTTTTTTTCTTTCCAAAGAGAAGGCCATTTAGCCTGTACTAGGCAGTGATGATAGATGCGGGTTAGAGGTGCTGCTAGCTGGTCTGCACATCTACTCAGCAATCTTGGGTTCAACTTGTCTGGGCCCAAAGCCTTTTTTTGATCCAGTGATTTAAGAAGATACACCTATTCCTGCTTTATTGTTCCCACTGACAGCTTTGGCAGTTATTACAGCTAGCCAAGAACGGTTCCTTGTCGGATCAGGAACTTGTATCTTGGCAGCAAAGTGTTCGGCAAAGAGGTCAGCTTTCTCCTGATTACTAGTAGAAGTGGTCCCATCCTGTCGATTTAGAGGTGGAATAAGTTCATCAGGCAAAGGACCTTGTCTGTCCTTAACCTAGGACCACCAGGTTTTGGAGTCCACTTTACTTGATGCCAGCATTCTTTTTGTCAGCCTCCCATTTAGAGGTGGCCCACTTTTGAATTTCACCCATATGCCTACAGGCTTGCCTGCGCAGGTTCTTGTTATAGGTAGTGGGATGTCTCTTATTCCTTCTCCAAGCCTTGGATTTAGCAGTAGCAGCCTCTCTACAATGGAAGCGGAACCAAGGCTGATCTCTAGGCTTCGTCATATACTGCCGGTGATGGATGTGTTCTTGTTGTAGATTAAGGATATCCAGTGACGGCAATCACTTGGTTGGCAACATCACTTTAGAGAAGAGCATTCCAATTGAAGGTGGAGAGCTCAGAGCAAAGGGCTGGCCAGTTCCCGCTTTCCCACAGCCAGGTTGCATGTGTAGATTCCTTACCTCATTCTGTTGGGATCTGACAGCCTTGTGGTCAGACGATCCAACATAGCCAAGGGGTTGACAAGTGACTATACCTTCTGACAGATCACTCACTACTGGGTCGAGGGAGGAGCCAGAGATGTGAGAAGGGAAATCATCAAAGTTTCTCATGTCAAACACTGCAATGTCATCGAAATCCCTCTGTTTAAGATGTTGGTTGAGGTCACCAACGATTATAATATGTTGACATTTGTGTTGGAGCAGAAGGGAGTTCACATTTTCCATTAGGAATTTGATGGGGTCTGCATGTTGCCACTGAGGTCTGTACATTACACATGCTAGTAGAACATGCTAGTTTGAAGAACATCATTTCTAGGTGAGTAGGGATGGCACCATCAATGGGCTGTGTGTACACTCTTAAAGAAGCATACAGCAACACCTTGCCCTTGCTTGTCTCTTCTCGTCCATGAGGTGTAGCCAGCAATTCTTGCAAAAATGTTTCAACAACGGCTATCATGTCGGGACGTCGAGTGTTCACGAAACTGTGAGTGGGCTCTTCAACATTGGTAGTGAATCCTCTAATGGCCGACAGGATGCTGATAGACTCGCTCCTCATGATTGTGTTCAGCTTGAGTTGGTTGGTGTGTAATGTGCCTGAAGAGACATGATATATAAAATAATATTCCTAAATAAACCAATGTAATATTTGTTTCATGGAGTGTAATCGATACTTTCTAATAGCAATATTATATATTTTTTAAACTTTCTCTTCCAGATATATTATAAAAAATATACAAAAACAAAACAAATAAGCAAGCAAACACACTTGGTCACTTTTGTATGTAACATAGCAAGCAAACTTTTACATACTTATGCAAGTTTAATTGTATACTTTTAGCGTGTAAATATAAGTAAGTGATGCTATGTTATTCTCAAATTAAAAAAAAGTGAATATAAACATGGAAGAAAGTGTATTTGTTGGTCCACAGATTCGCGATCCTTATGGAGACGAGGAGTTTCACCGCATCTTAGAAACTGTTGAGGAGAATCATGCTTAGAACACTTTCAGTTTAGTACCAAACAATTTCTTGGGAAATATTAAAGATGACAATTACAATGAGCTAGTAGAAAACTGTTGTCGTCCTCTCAAAAAATTGGTCAATAATATATCTTTAAAGATACATTTCTTACATTCACATCTAGACTATTTTCCGGCTAACTGCGGAGCAGTCAGCGATGAACATGGTGAACGTTTTTACCATAGAGAAACGTTACCAGGGGAAAATGGAGCCCATTATTTTTAGCAGATTACTGCTGGACGATAATAATAATAATAATAATAATAATAATAATAATAATAAAAATAATAAAAGAACTGGATTTATAAGAAGCGTCAGTTTGAATCGGTATAAGTGGATTAATTCATTTTACAAGTATACGCAAAAATGGGAAAATAATTTTTCCTGGGAACTTTAACCAAGAAATAATTATTATGGACATATTCGTTTTAAGCAACCAAAAAATCATGAAAGTGTTATGAATGTCAGTAAGACTTGCTCTACGTTTCCTTTTTGTCTCCTTAGATATGTTCATTGCATTTGCTGTCTCCAAGATCTCTGTTAAATGTCCAGTGTTCTTTGACATACGATAGATCTTAGTTAGTGGTGCAAACAGTGCCTCTGTTTCCTCTCCCAGAATCCATGGTGACACCTTGGCAGGTTCCGCTGCCTAAAACATACGTGGCTCCAACAGAGTTTTGATTCTTCTAAAGTTTTACCATCTATTGTCCTGTTGTGTGTGCAGTGTCCAGAACGAGTCATTGTCCCCTCACCTTTTGCTCTCTGGTATTGCTTTTGTTCCCACTGTGTGTGTGTGTGTTTTGTGTACTCATTTATTTGTGGTTGCAGGGGTCGATTCGCAACTCCTGGCCCCACCTCTTCGCTGGTCTCTATTAGGACCACTTTCTCCCTTCTGGAAGAGCTTTGTCGTTCCTCTTATTAAATCTGTGTGTGGATCCTCCCTCCTCTTTATCGCTCTCCACATTGTTCCACTTCTTGACAATTCTAACGCTGTTAAAATACTTACTAACTCCCCTGTGACTCATGTGAGTTTTCAACTTTAAGTTGTGGCCTTCTGTTGCTGTGTCCCATCTCTAAAACTTTCTGTCCCTGTCCACCTTATCAATTCCTCTCAGTATTTTATACATCGTTATCATGTCCCCCTCATCCCTCCTTTCCTATAGTTTCGTCAGGTTGAGTTCATTTAATCTCTATTCATAGGGCATACCCCTTAGCTCCGAGACTAGTCTCGTTGCAAAATCTTTGAACTTTCTCTGATTTCAAGACGTGCCTGTCTAGGTGTGGTGCCACACTGGTGCTGCATACTCCACAGCACTGTACACGGTGTACACGGTGTACATTGTCCTTACTTAGATATCAAAACGCTATTCCTATGTTTGCTAGGCGCTCATATGCTGCAGCAGTTATTTGGTTGATTTTTTGATTGTGTGTGTGTGTGTGTGAATGTACTTATTTGTATGTTTGGGAGGATTACATAATTTCCTATTACAGTTTGCAACGAAAGATGGTGTGAGCTCTGGTGAATGCCTTCTTCCATTTTAGTTTTTAATCCGTTTGTCTGTGGGGAAAGACGAGGAAAAGAAGAATATAGGAAGAGTGCAGAGAAGGAAAGAGCCAGGATAAGAGGATGTTGAAAATGGTGTGAAATACCGACAAGTTGATGATTGAGACACATGTTTAAAACTTGGATATCTCTATTATTGAAACGTCCTGCCTACACAGTAGGCTTCTTCAGTCAAATACAGAGGCAGCCTCTGTATTTGACTGAAGAAGTCTGCTGTCAAGGCGAAACGTTTCAACAATAAAGACACCCAACTCGAATATAAGAGGAATTTTGGCAGTTTGTTAGAGTAAAGTATGTCTTGCTTCCATTCTTCATGTTAGTAATGGTTTCCGGGGCGGCAGTATTCCCTGTCAGAGGCTACATTAGTAAGGACGCGGCCAGCAACAGATGCTTTTGTTATTAAATATAGATAAAGTTTGTATTGCATTCTCTCATTAATAAGTAGTTTCTGCTTATATATAAAACTAGGAAATATTCCATCTCACTGAATACAAAGTATAATTATACATGTAGTTTTTTTTCGCTTCAGATTAAAGTAACAGAAATTAATAAATTTTTCTTTGTTGAATTTATCTCTACGAGTTGTTTTAAGATGGCGAAAACTTGTAAGGTCGAGGACAATGGTGTTACTCTGTGAGGCAGGGAGCTTCCTTCTGAGTAGTGAGGGGGATGAGGGAGGCTTGACGGAGCTTCCTTCTGAGTAGTGAGGAGGATGAGGGAGGCTTGACAGAGCTTCCTTCTGAGTAGTGAGGGGGATGAGGGAGGCTTGACGGAGCTTCCTTCTGAGTAGTGAGGGGGATGAGGGAGGCTTGACAGAGCTTCCTTCTGAGTAGTGAGGAGGATGAGGGAGGCTTGACGGAGCTTCCTTCTGAGTAGTGAGGAGGATGAGGGAGGCTTGACGGAGCTTCCTTCTGAGTAGTGAGGAGGATGAGGGAGGCTTGACAGAGCTTCCTTCTGAGTAGTGAGGGGGATGAGGGAGGCTTGACGGAGCTTCCTTCTGAGTAGTGAGGGGGATAAGGGAGGCTTGACAGAGCTTCCTTCTGAGTAGTGAGGAGGATGAGGGAGGCTTGACAGAGCTTCCTTCTGAGTAGTGAGGAGGATGAGGGAGGCTTGACGGAGCTTCCTTTTGAGTAGTGAGGAGGATGAGGGAGGCTTGACGGAGCTTCCTTCTGAGTAGTGAGGAGGATGAGGGAGGCTTGACGGAGCTTCCTTCTGAGTAGTGAGGAGGATGAGGGAGGCTTGACGGAGCTTCCTTCTGAGTAGTGAGGAGGATGAGGGAGGCTTGCCGGAGCTTTCTTCTGAGTAGTGAGGGGGATGAGGGAGGCTTGACGGAGCTTCCTTCTGAGTAGTGAGAGGGATGAGGGAAGCTTGACGGAGCTTCCTTCTGAGTAGTGAGGGGGGTGAGGGAGGCTTGACGGAGCTTCCTTCTGAGTAGTGAGAGGGATGAGGGAAGCTTGACGGAGCTTCCTTCTGAGTAGTGAGGGGGATGAGGGAGGCTTGACGGAGCTCCTTTCTGAGTATAGTAGTGAGGGAGGGAGAGGAAACCTTGACTGATCTCCTACATGTAGGAGCTCAGGGTGGTGAGGGTGGGTGAAGGGGGCTCGACGGAGCTCCCGCCTCAGTAGAAAGAGAGCATGAGAAATGTCTCAAGGTTGATCACCGTCTTAAGTAATACAAGATGGCTTTGGAATCTTAAGGAAGATATCTCCTGAAGAGCGAAGAAGGACTCAGAGAACTCCACGTTGAGTAGTGAGAGTGAGAAAGACCTCAAGAGTAACGGACTAATGATTAGTGAGGAAGAGTAAGGGAGACCTTTGATAACTTCCTCGTGAATACTGACAGAGGGTGAGGGAGGCCTCAAGGTCCTTCCTGCTTAGTGAGCCACCACATGTGAAGTGAGGAGAGAGATGGGAGCTGTATGGAAATTGCTATCGAGTACTGAAGGAGAATGAAGGGAGTGAAGTAGAAGAATGCAGGAGACGTTCTGTTTCACCTTCATTTCACCTTCATTTCTTGTTTGCTTATTTATCCGTTCTCATCCTGTGTTACCAGAATTTTTTCACGTTATTTACCACCCTTTTTTTTTAAGGATATTGCTTTATGTTTAACCTGTTCTGTAGGTTTTCTCGGTTCCCTGTTATTCAGTTTATTTATTGAATATTTTCTACGGTAAATACATTAGTGCTTCTGGAGAGTGAAACGTTGCCACAATAAAATGTCACATTATTTGCGCATGTATATTTCTACTCAATACATTGTGCACACAATATTTTTCCTTACATAAGTCGTTTTTAAATGCAAATGCCTGTTAGAAAAGTTTTGTATTGGTTACTTACTGGCTACTTACTGACAAACACGGATTCGTCTATTACCTAAGTCCATTGTTTAAGTCCCACTTACTGACAAATACTAGTGAACACGGACAGTAGGCAAGAACCAGTAGTACAGTTTCCTTGACACAGAGTAATTTACCGTCTGGTAACTTGCCCTTATACCAGGTGAGCGAGCACTGACACGGAGCCTGCAAGCAGGAGAGTTTTAAAAGTCACTCGCCATGGGTTCAAACTCCACTTGTTCCGTGGTTTGTTTACAATCGTGTAGATTGGTAAGCGGGAGCGTTCGTTAGCCACTATATGCATTTCTCCTACGTCGTCTGTAGCGCGTTTCCCTTTTCCCCATGTGCAGCACACAACCCATTTTTCCTGTGAAGCAAGGGAGGAGGTTGTCTATAAAGTGCTCCTTACCGGTGGAGACTGGAGGTTCCAGCAAATCTCGAATTAACACACATTTCCTCTGATTTAAAATCAACGAAGCAAATATAAATAGTTTTTGCCAATAATTAGAAGCTACTTTTTTTTTAATATCTCATACATTTTAACATGCCATAAAAAAGTGTTTTTTATTAAAAATATAATATCAGAGAGAGAGAGAGAGAGAGAGAGAGAGAGAGAGAGAGAGAGAGAGAGAGAGAGAGAGATTGAGAGAGACCAAGACCGACAAGGACCGACAAGGTTATTCACCTGATGAAATTATTTCCCTTGTAAATCGGCAAGATGTGACCGTTTCTGCTAACAGTCAGGAGAAAGCTAACCTCTTTGCTGGACACTGTTGCCAAGATGCAAGTTTCTGATCCAGCAAGGGAGTCTCCTTTGTTATCCGGAAGAACTGTGTCAAAGTTAGTGGTGACGTTAAGACAGGATGAGGTGAATCTTCTCATAAAATCGCCGAACTAGGAAAAGGCCCAGATGAGGTGAGCTCAAGATTGATGAGTAGATGTACAACCCAACTAGAAGATATTATCACTGTCCAGCACAGTGTAAATGTCCTTTTTTGTAGAGAGAGGCAAATGAAATCAGAGTGGAAATCAGCAATTACAGATCAGTGTCACTCAGGTCAATCGCTGGCAAGATTCTTGAGACAATAATCTCACGGCATATGACAGAGTTTATCGACCACCACTAGTGCTTTTGTGATCGTTAATATGGCTTCAGAAAAGGTCATTCTGTTGCTGATGTGCTGATAAACCTCTCCTTAATGTGACATCAGCCACTGGATGAATCCAATGTCTGCTATGTAGCAGCACTAGACATTGCTGGTGCTTACGACAAACTATGGCACCAGGGATTCTTGGCAAACTGCAAGTACTAGGAGTCACCGGCTTTGCACTCTCCCTCCTTAATGATTACCTTCAAGGTGGATCTCTCAGCGTAGTTCTCAAAGGGACAGAGTCAGTAAGACACACTATTGGTGCAAATGTTCAACAGGGAAGTATTGTAGAATATCTACTTTAATGACCTTCATCTCATCCCAGAATCCCGTGCATATGTAGAGGACCATACTATGACATATGTATCCAAGAGAGGAAATGCCAGCTTCTCTAAGTCACATTAATCACAAGTTTACAGTTGTATCCCGCTGAGGAAAACGATGGTAGGTCACATTTACTTCTGAAGAAAAACACTAATGTTGGTCGCTGGGCACCATAGTGGTAATGCTGGAACTGAGGTAAGAATGAATGGAAGACTGTTAGAACCCGGGATGTAGCTGATATCTTTGGGGTGAAATATGACTCCAAACACACTGTGAAGAACCACGTTGTAAATCTTCATATCAAAGAAGACAGGAAGGTACAGCACTTAGACATATCTCTCAACTTATCGACAGTAGAGATTGCAAGATTCTGTACGAGGCACGCGTACATTCTCAAATTAAGTAGGCTCCACTTTCTTAGATTTCCTGTCCATCCCCCCGTCTCATCTGCGATTTCGGAGTGATGTGGTTGGACTTACTAATATGTACAAGGCCAGTACAGCGAAAATAACACAAATGGATCCACTCTGGGAATAGCGAGAGGTGAACTTCTACACAACAAGACGGCAACAGACAGCACCTACACTCTTCTCAAGAACATCATCTGAGGTCAGTTATTCGAGTCTGGAATTTGTTCGTACAACATAATGATATCAACGAAATAACGTTAGTTAACCAAATGAAATCGCTAGCCCACAGCTGGCACCAAATTCCTACTGTTCCCTATTTGTTTCTCATAATAAACGTGCTTTAAAATGAGCTGATGTTGTTAACAGCTCTTACCCTGTAAATAAAGTTAGGAACCCTTAACCTAACATTGTAAAACACTTGTAAAGAGAGAGGGAGATAAAGAGACAGACAGAAAAACAAAAAGTGACAGGTGGTAAAGAGGCGGAGTGACGGTGTGGGCGAAACAAGACATGAAGAGAGAGAGAGAGAGGTGAAGAGGGATAGAGGTGGAGAGGGTATTGTAGAGAGAGAGAGAGGTTGAGGTGGTGAGAGAGGCGGAGAATAATTGAAAGTAGGAAAGAGGGAATGGAATAAAGTACAAGCGAGGAAGAGGGGAAGATGTGATGAGGTCCCCTGTCATATATTTTAACATATCAAAAGTATTGAAGCCAGGCTCTAGGATAATCTAACTGCCTCCACAACCAGACCTGCCTCCCACAACAAATGCAGTCACACTGAGATGGCCCAGTAGCGGAGAATAAAGCCTGAAAGTGATTCAGACAAAGACAGGGCTCGTCTTTTGACAGTGAGCGCTCCTCATGTGGGGATTTTCCGTAGGCTGTAACTAATTCCTCCCGTGTGTTGTCATTCGTCTTGCCAATTCTATCGTCGCCGAATACGTGTTTCTGCGGCAGTGCACTGATTATCTTATGTTTTTAAATTATTTAATAAAGAAAATTCATTTTTATGCTTATTTTTTTGTATTTTATATTTAAAACAAGGAATAGTTACCGTTAGTTCTTCTTAACAGGTGTGGGTTATTAATATATTGTATTGTTAACACCGTCTGTTTACAATCCCTTATTTCACTTTGTCCTCCTTCCACTACCTCACTTTCCCCTTCCATCTCCCTTACATCCTTTTTTGTTTCCACTCTGCAGAGATATACAATTTTGTTTACAAAACAAACACTTTCTCTCTCTCTCTCTCTCTCTCTCTCTCTCTCTCTCTCTCTCTCTCTCTCTCTCGCTTGCTCGTCTCTCTATTATACAAGGGTTTTTGCATGGTTACTTTAAAAGTTTCTTCCTACATTTACAAGCCAAGAGCTGTTATCTAACCCAGCTCATTTGACAGCCGTACCCAGCATTACCTTTATTAATTTTCTTATTGCCAGAAAACACTCATAGGAAACATGATGAGATTAGAGTCTTATATTGGCAAGATATTTCATATCGTTAACTGACTTTGTCATCTATTTTGTTATGCTGTAGGAATATGTGCCAGACTAAAGTCATTCTAGGAGTTAAAGATCTCAGATAAAGTGATGTTCTTGAGAAGTGTATAGCCAGAGTATGGGTATTGCTTGCTGCCCGTCTTGTGGTACAAAAGCTGCTTTCTTGCTGTCCGCAAAGTGGAGCCAATTGTGATACTTTGCACAGATCCATCCATGGCGTGAGAGATTATTCACCTTGCATGGTTTTCTTTTCTGTGCAGAAGTTGTATATGAGAAACTGGGGATGCATTCCAAGAATGGGGTACATACTCAAGATGTGAGCGCACTTGTGCTCGTAGAGTTTTAGAGCTCTACTGTTGAGCAGGTACGAGTTGCGTGTTATTGTTGTTAACTTCGTGGTTGCCTTGCTTGCAAGATTTACCGCACAATTCTTCATAGAGATGTTAAAGTCAAATCTCACCACTAGGATATCCACTTCACCCCCGGTCTCTTAAAATTCTTCTACTCATTTTTTACCACTGTTTTAGTTTTACCACAATACTTGCGCCTAGAGACCCTCATTATTTGGGTCCCTCATAAGCAAATGTAACTTGCTATCGTTTTCCCCAGGTTCAAATTACTGTTAGCTGGTGATTGATGTACCTGAGAGCAGATGGTACAGTCATCTGGATAGCCCTGGAAATCTGCATCACTTGAAGGTCACTGAAGTAAATCATTTCAAAGCAATGTACAAATTAGTGATGTATCGGATATCCGCATCCGTATTTCACAGCAAACAGATATCCGCATATACATCCGCATCAACATCTGCGGAACATCCGCACAATTTCTTACATCCGCATCCGCATTCGCATCCGTAAAATGAGTAAGTAAGACATCCGTATATACATCCGCATACCGGATATATAAATTTTTCACATCCGATACATCCCTAGTACAAAGCACTAGCACCGACTGATTCTCTTGTAGACTCTGTCCTATTGAGAACTAATCTTATAGGTCTACCTTGAAGGTAATCATTAAGAAGGTATTATGCAGAGCCAGAGGCTCCAAGTGCATGCAGTTTAGACACAGTCCTTAGTGCCATACTCGGCTGAAAACAAACAAACAAACAAACACACACACACACACACACACACACACACACACACATTCCTATAGGGAACAGGATGAAGATGGATCCAGCAGTGAACCAACGATTTCATTTGGCCAACTGACTTTATTTCGTCGATGTTGTTATGCTTTTCGAAGACTTTCCAGACTTGAGTCATTCCAGGAATGAATAATCTCAGATAAGTGAAACTTCTGATTCCTGCCCGTCTTCTTGTACAGGAGCTGATACAACACTGGTACCCCAGATATTATTGACCTTACACATAACAGTAAGACAACCTACATGTCTGCGTTACTCTGTCTTTCCTAATCTCTCATTCTTTCCACCTCTCTCAACTCACTCCGATCTCCTTCTTCTCTTACCCTAATTCTTTGTCTTATCTTTTTCATTGATTAAGGAAACACGTTAAAATATATGACAGATTAAAATGATATAACAAGGAGTATTTAACCAATATTAAAACGTTAATCCGGGGTCTAACTTGAAAAGAGAAGTTCAAGAGTGTATCTTCCCTATCTCCCCACGGGGCAGGGAAGCTGTGGAGACGTGTGATTCCATATTCACAGGAGTCTCCTCCACAGAGTTATAATTTGAAACTGTGATTCAAAAGGCAATGAATGGGGAGACATGCGATGTCTTCCCATTTCCCTAGAGCGCGCATGTCTTCCCATTTCCTTAGCGAATCAGAGGAGTTAGGGAGACGTGAGATTCCCTCTCCCTCGGTAACCAGTGCGCACTACAGACAAGTGCTGTACACACAACCTTCCTCCGCCACTTCAGTCTTTACTTCTCGTATCTTTCTGGAATGCGCCGAGAATTTTGCATGGGAAACTTGTGAAACACTGCATGAACTCACGGAATTAGTAATCTCCATTGCGTCATAAACGCTGACCACACTCACACTCACTGATAATGTTCACCAGAGGTAACTGCTCAACCGTGAGCTCTAGACACGTCGTTCCAACAGCTGTTGGAACGACCAGAGTTATTAGCATCAACTTCACACCACAGAATTTTCAGCTTGCCGAACTTTCCTTGCTCATTATACTCGACGACTTGACCTTTAGGGATATTCAAAGGTCGGGTGAGTTGTGCCTCTCCTGCGATCGTCACTCTACCTATTTATTTTCAAATTTCTAGTGTTATTTAGTTACCCTCACGGATTCCTCTGGCTGCAGCGTCACATCCTCCTTCTCTGTGTATGTCATACATGTATGGGACACTAAGGTGAAGGAGTGGACCCTACAAGCAGCAGACAATATCTAAGGACACGCTTGATCATGCATGGGAATTACAATAAACTCAGAAGAAAGGGCGCCAGCAACAATTGGAATGTACGAGGACACTGGGTAGCCAGCTCACACCAGCGTCTCCGCAGTTGCTTTATTAAAGTGGAATAATTGTTCCACAGTTTTGTATACTCACTGCTTCTTGAGGTGGGGGCTAAATCAACAAGTGTGGTAAACAAACCTCAGCTTGTTCAGGCATTTCCTATCAATAAGTAAGACATATATATCAGTCAGATATATTTATTTCGAAATGTTTAGCCTACACACCAGGCTCTTCAGTCGAATACAAAAGAAGTATAATGTTTATGTGAAACGTTTCGGAATGAAGATACCTAACTGTTGCACGTTTCTTGCTTATTAATTTTTTCGGTAATGTATACCATTATTATATTGACAGTAACCAGGTACCTTCCCTCATCTCTTCCTCCGGTTACCAGCCTCCCAGGTAGCTTCCCTCATCCCTTCCTCCGGTTACCCAGCTTCCCATCCTTCTATGAATCAATTCTTGCCTCCTTGGACACCTTCAGGTTCTGATATACCACAACAGCTTTTTTTGAAGTGATTTTAAACCTCCTCATCTGCATCTGATTTAAACCTCTTTTCCGCCTTACGGAACCTCACCGTCCTAAAACAACACCATCCCTCTCCTCCATAGTGCTTTTCCGCCTCCCTCTCCTCCAGTACTCACTTCTGGTCCTGAAAAGCCGAAAAAAAATCCTTGCCTTTCGTTGTTTTCAGCAGTGGTTCGTGTTGCAAAGAAAAAATCGTTCAATAAATGAAATGTTTGGTGCAGAACAAACTTTAGAGAAACTGGTTTCAGTTTTGGCTCTGTTTCTGTCTGTCTATGTCTGCTTGCTTGTCTGTCTTTATATGGAGATAAATGGTATAAAATACCGGCACGATGGAAAAACAGACACAAATGCAGTATAATGAGTTCCTTTATTGACTACGTTTTGCCCACTCAGTCGGCTTTATCAAGTCACAACCAAATCTAAGCAAAGAGTACATGAGTTTATATAGGGTGGAGAGTCAGGCGGAGAATGTTGCTGTGGTTGGATTTGAAACGGACGTGCACGGGATGGGCAACAAGGTATGTTGTTATGTAGGATAACTAGGAAAGAGTTTCCTAGCAAGGTTCAGATTCAGGTAGGTTCACCAGGACGGATCCTGGCCCGGGTCATCTCCATGTGGTGACCCGGCAGTGGTCCCGAAGGAGTGTCGACGTTAGTACAAGTGATGTACAGTTTTACAACCATATGGCAAGTGTAAGGTGAGCATGGGTGTCAAGTAGAATACCTTTTACAGCCCTATGATGGGGACAGCCCTTTGGTAAGGGCACTGTGAGCCTTCTTCGTGTCAAGTGTAGTACTGTTTACAGCCTCTGACGGGGCAGCCCTATGACAAAAGCACAGTGAGTCGTCTTCAGCACAAGTGATGTTACAGTCCGCTACAATCGTCATCGACGCCCTGTAGTTGCAATACAACAATACTTCGGTTCAAGTGGTGTCAGTGTCGGTGTTCCCGCTGGTATGAGCCTTTCAACTCTCAAAACCTCCGCTTCATTTAAGCCATTCCTGGCACTCGGGTTGCAGCCTGAGTGCCAGAGCGACTCAGGAGGTGTGTTGAACACCTGAGGTCTCTTATGTCAAGGGGTTCAGTTATGTTGTAAAAGCCGTTGTTCTGGTTGAAATTGTTAGATGTACAGATGATTGATGATTCCAAGATCCTGCGACACTGAATGTCTCCTTCTCTGGAGTCTTGCGTCTCTGTTTATTAAATGGATGTGGACGTTTCGGTGTAGAACGCAATCGTTCCTCAAATCGTCCCTTGCTAGGAAACGCCTTCATTGTTATCAAACATAAGAACACACTTGACCATCCCGTGCAGGTTTCGTATCCAACCTTCCCAACATTCTCCACCTAACTCTTCACCCTATATTTGTACTCTTTCCTCGTGGCTAACTACCTTTCCTCGAGGCTAACTTCCTTCCTTTCCTCGTGGCTAACTTCCTTCCTTTCCTCGTGGCTAACTTCCTTCCTTTCCTCATGGCTAACTTCCTTCCTTTCCTCATGGCTAACTTCCTTCCTTTCCTCGTGGCTAACTTCCTTCCTTTCCTCATGGCTAACTTCCTTCCTTTCCTCGTGGCTAACTTCCTTCCTTTCCTCATGGCTAACTTCCTTCCTTTCCTCATGGCTAACTTCCTTCCTTTCCTCGAGGCTAACTTCCTTCCTTTCCTCGAGGCTAACTTCCTTCCTTTCCTCGTGGCTAACTTCCTTCCTTTCCTCATGGCTAACTTCCTTCCTTTCCTCGTGGCTAACTTCCTTCCTTTCCTCGTGGCTAACTACCTTCCTTTCCTCGTGGCTAACTACCTTCCTTTCCTCGTGGCTAACTTCCTTCCTTTCCTCATGGCTAACTTCCTTCCTTTCATCGTGGCTAACTTCCTTCCTTTCCTCATGGCTAACTTCCTTCCTTTCCTCGTGGCTAACTTCCTTCCTTTCCTCGTGGCTAACTTTCTTCCTTTCCTCGTGGCTAACTTCCTTCCTTTCCTCGTGGCTAACTTCCTTCCTTTCCTCGTGGCTAACTTCCTTCCTTTCCTCGTGGCTAACTTCCTTCCTTTCCTCGTGGCTAACTTCCTTCCTTTCCTCGTGGCTAACTTCCTTCCTTTCCTCGTGGCTAACGTCCTTCCTTTCCTCGTGGCTAACTTCCTTCCTTTCCTCGTGGCTAACTTTCTTCCTTTCCTCGTGGCTAACTTCCTTCCTTTCCTCGTGGCTAACTTCCTTCCTTTCCTCGTGGCTAACTTCTTCCTTTCCTCGTGGCTAACTTCCTTCCTTTCCTCGTGGCTAACTACCTTTCCTCGTGGCTAACTTCCTTCCTTTCCTCGTGGCTAACTTCCTTCCTTTCCTCGTGGCTAACTTCCTTCCTTTCCTCGTGGCTAACTTCCTTCCTTTCCTCGTGGCTAACGTCCTTCCTTTCCTCGTGGCTAACTTTCTTCCTTTCCTCGTGGCTAACTTTCTTCCTTTCCTCGTGGCTAACTTTCTTCCTTTCCTCGTGGCTAACTTTCTTCCTTTCCTCGTGGCTAACTTCCTTCCTTTCCTCGTGGCTAACTTGCTTCCTTTCCTCGTGGCTAACTTTCTTCCTTTCCTCTGGCTAACTCCTTCCTTTCCTCGTGGCTAACGTCCTTCCTTTCCTCGTGGCTAACTTCCTTCCTTTCCTCGTGGCTAACGTCCTTCCTTTCCTCGTGGCTAACTTTCTTCCTTTCCTCGTGGCTAACGTCCTTCCTTTCCTCGTGGTTAACTTTCTTCCTTAATGCTCCACTTGCGTTGCGTTCTTTAATTGTTTTACTCAGATTATTTTTTTTCACTGTCAGTTGAGTGATTGCTTGACGGAAGCTACCACTTGAGCCTAAGACATGGTACACTACAGCTACAGGGCGTCATAAAAAGAATCATTGCTTCCTTGCCATAAGGCTGTCCCCGTCCATAGGGCTTGATAAAGACGACTGTGTGGGCGAAACGTAGTTAAAAAGGATCACATTATACTGCATTTGTGTGCATTTTTTCTGTCTTTATATGTTTGTTTTCCTGTCTGTCTTTGTATATAAGTCTGTCTCTCTCTTTCTCTTTTATTTTTTTACACAGGGTGACAGGGTTAGGGCAAGGATTCCTAGCCTTGTTTATAAGCTAAGAGTTGTTACCTACATCAGCTCATTTAAAAACCTATATATTATTATGAGACATACAGGTAGGGAACAGGATGAAATTGGAGCCACCTGAGGGCCAGCAATTTCATTTGATCAACTACCTTTATTTCGTTGATATCATTATGACTCAGGAAATCGTAAAGACACGATTGCAAACTAACCATACCACGAGCGGGACTTGAACTCGCGGTTGGAGAGTCGTAACCAGCTGGCCCAGTGTCTAACGCGTTGGTCTGGAGTTTTATGACTATCTAACCTCGAGTTCAAGACCCGTCCGTGTTATGGTTTGATATCATTATGTTGAACGAACATGTTCCAGACTCGAGTCATCCTGGGAATAAATGATTTCAGATGAAGTGATGTTCTGGAGAAGGGTACAGCCAGAGTGAAGTTGCTGTTTGCTGCCCGTCTTGTTGTGTAGAAGCTCACTTCTCGCTCTCCTCGGAGTGGACCCAAGTGGGTACTTTGACAATATTGGCCTTGTACATGATAAGGCCGCCCACATCCCCAAGTGTTGAAGACTCTGCTGAAATGACAGATCTATCCAGGCTTGGTTGAGGCCAGAGATTAGGCTTCTTGCTCTGTTCTCTATTTTGTTTAGTCGCAGATGAGATGGGGGGCAGGCAGTCCAAGAAAGTGGAGCATACTCAAGGTGTTAGCGTACTTGTGCCTTGTACAGAATCTTGCAACCTCTACTGTCGAGCAGATGTAAGATATGGTGATATGCTGTCAACTTCCTGGTTGCCTGCTCCCTCAGTACCCTAATGATGGACCAGGTGCTTCGGCTCCTTCAGTACCCTGGTGATGGACCAGGTGCTTCGGCTCCTTCAGTACCCTGGTGATGGACCAGGTGCTTCGGCTCCTTCAGTACCCTGGTGATGGACCAGGTTCTTCGGCTCCCTCAGCACCCTAGTGATGGACCAGGTGCTTCGGCTCCCTCAGTACCCTGGTGATGGACCAGGTGCTTCGGCTTATTCAGTGCCCTGGTGATGGACCAGGTGCTTCAGCTCCTTCAACGCCCTGGTGATAGATCATGTGCTTCGGCATATTCAGTGCCCTGGTGATGGACCAGGTGCTTCAGTTCCTTCAGTACCCTATTTTATAGTGCCCTGATTATCAAAGCATATTCCATGGATGGAGTAGGTGGGTTGGGTAGGAGTTTTTGTTTGTGGGATTGGTTTTGGGTTTTGCCTAGTGTGGATCAGTTGGCTTGATGCAGTGTTCCTTATTTCTGTGTTCTTGTGAGTGAGAGGGGTTGTGAGTGAGAGGGGTTGTGAGTGAGAGGGGTTGTGAGTGAGAGGGGTTGGTGCTGAACGGGACTTGCACAGTTGTTTGGGGGGGGAGGGGTGTTGTCGGGGCTTCTTGCTTGGATGGCGATGGGGATGGGTTGCACAAATATTTTTGTTGGTGGGTTGGTTTTGATATGGACCTGCCAAGTATGGGCCAGTAGGCCTGTTGCAGTGTTCCTCCTTTCTTATGTTCTTATGTTTGCAAGATTTACAAAGTGGTTCTTCATTGTCAATTTGAAGTCAAATTTCACTCCAACTCCAAAGATATCAACATCGTCCCTAGGAACCAACACTCCCTTAATAAAGATTCCCATATGTTGCATAAGTGTCTCAATCTTCAACTCCCATTCATACTTACTACTGCTCCGGCATTACCATCCTGGTGCCTAGAGACGATCATCGATTGTGTTTTCTCAGAAGCAAATGTTACCTGCCATCGCCAGTCTGATATTGCTCTTAGCTGGTGATTGATGTAGCTTAAAGCAGCTGGCATTTCCTCACTTGGATAAGTAAATATCAGAGTACAGTCGCCAGCATATGCATGGGATTCTGGGATGAAATGAAGGTCATTGAGGAAAACATTCCTTAACAATGGCCCAAGCACGCTTCCCTGTGGCACACGTTTCCCAATAAGATGTCTTGCTGACTCTGTCCCATTAAGAACTACCCTTAGAGTTCTTTCTTGAAGGTAGTCACTAAGGAGACATAGTGTAGAGTCTGCAGATCCCACTGCTTGCAGGTTTGCCAAGAGTCCCTGGTGCCGTACTCGGTCGAAAGCACAAGCAATGTTCAGTGCAATTACACAGCTGACATTGGATTCATCCAGTGTCTGGTGGCACTTAGTGGAAAGGTTTAACAAATCAGCAGCAGAGTAACCTTTTCTGACGCCGTATTGACGGTCACAAAGAGAGTGGTAGTCGAAAAATTCTGTCCTCTGCCATGAGATTATTGTCTCAAGGATCTTGTCAGTGATTGACAGGAGTGACACTGGTCGTTAGTTGCTGATTTCTGCTCTGCTTTTTTTTGTGAACAGGGACTACATTTGCTTCTCTCCAAAGAGAAGACCATTTACATTGTGCTAGGCAGTTCTGATACATGCGAGTTAGAGGTGCTACTATCTGATCTGCACATCTACTCAGCAATCTTGGGCTCAAATTGTCTGGGCTCACATCCTTTTCTTGGTCCAGTGATTTAAGAAGAATATTCACCTCATCCTGCCTTATTGTCACCACTGACAACTTTGGTACAGTTCTTGAAGATAGCTAAGGAGGTTCCCATGCTGCATCAGGAACTTGCATCTTGGCAGCAAAGTGTTCGGAAAGAGGTCATCTTTCTCCTGACTACTAGTAGAAGTGGACCCATCATGTCGATTTAGAATTGGAATAAGTTCATCAGGCAGATAACCTTTTTTGTCTTTGACCAATGACCAAAAAGGTTTGGAGCCCACTCTAGCTGAAGCCAGCTTTCTGTTTTTATCAGCCTCCTATTTAGAGATGGCTCACTTCAGAACTTCACCCATATGCCTATAGACTTGTCTGTGCAGGTTCCTGTAAAAGTTGAGGGATGCCTCTTCTACCTTCTCCAAGCCTTGTACTTAGCAGTAGCAACCTCTCTACAACGAAAGTCGAACTAAGGCTTCGTCACATACCGCCGGTGAGGGATGTGTTCTTGTTGTAGCTGAAGGTTGTGTCCTCTTGGTTTTCAGGGCCGGGTCACCATTTGGAGAAGACCCGGGCCGGACATACCGGCGAACCTACAACAACAACAATCTTGGTTTTCAACAACACCTTGGAGAAGAGCATCCCAGTCGTTGGTGGCGAGCTCAGATCAAAGTGTTGGCCAGTTTCCTCTTTCCCACAGCCAGGTTGTACGTGTATATTCCTCACCTCGTTCTCCTGGGATCTTCAGTGTCGTAAAAAAAAACCTTGTGGCCAGACGATCCTACGTAGCCTCTATCTTTTTTTTTTTTCAAAATAACATATAAACATAAGAGTGGTAGAGTACTGCACTAGTCCTACTGGCCCATACCATGCACGTTTAAGTCATATCCACCCCCACACATATTTTTCCAAGAAATGTACCATGAAAAATTTAGTGGCTGTGAGAGGAGTTTGTGCCGCTTACAGAAACAAGTCGCAGAAGTGCTGTCTGTAAAATTTTTCTCATATAACCTCGTAGCTCCGTGGTTTGCCATGTAATCTGCTGTATGCCAGGAGCACGTTTTGAGCCCCCGTTTATTCTTTTAGTTTATTCGGTGAGAGTCGTTCATTACAGGAGTTGTTGAAGAATTCTTGTTATTTCTATTAGGAAGGTTATTGCAATGTCCCCAAGAGCTGTATTAATATTCTAAGTGCTGATATCTTATTCCAGTGTAGCGCCAGTTGAACCATAGAGAAATGACTTAATTTCTGTGTATACGATAGACTAGTGTGTGAATAGTAGTCGTGGAGTCTGGTTTTAGAGAGGCTGACACCCTTGATTTCCCTGGTAAAGTTTCTCTCCGGACTTCAGCTGTGTCTACTCACCAGCGAGGATTGCATCCTATCCTCGTGGCTATGTAGCTGCCTTCCTTTCCTCGTGGCTGACTTCCTTTCCTCATGGCTGACTTCCTTTCCTCATGGCTGACTTCCTTCCTTTCCTCGTACTTAAGAACTTTTTCAAGGTCGAACTTATTACATTCTGAGGACTTGATTTTTTAATTAAAAGGGTAAACCTGAAAAACAGAATAATGGTGAGATTTGATGTTAACAGCTTGCTCACTGGTGTTACTATTAATGATACAATTATATTTTTACGACGAAGATTCGCTGAGAAGGGTCAAAATTTTCCAATACCTTAAGAAACACTTTTGAAACTTATTGAATTGTGTGCTTCCCAGACACATTTCTCAGATGTATGGGCTTTGTACTGCTACGTGTATTGAATATCAATGAGTTCGCCCTTGTCTACAGTGTTAAAATTATTATGAAGTCCTACGAAAGTGAACTTACTACCATCGCTGACACTGAGATCACTTGGTTACATAAGGATGTCTTTCCATCCTCTTAGAACATATTAATTCTTTAAGAAGACATATTAAGCTTAAATGAGGAAAACATTAAACTGCCATTTTTTCACACCTTAGCATGGAGAAGTGCCAGAGACTTGCCTATTTCTAATGTATATAGAAAACCTATTCATTCAGAGATTTTTCTGCATGCTTTTGTTATTTCTTAGTGCATCCTATATTTGCGATTCTCAGTTGGTAGACCATGAGACATACTCTGTGCACTTCTCAGCTAGAGGTATTTTGGGGGGGTTAAAGAAAAGAAAAACATTGAAACCAGAAATTTCATTTGATTTCCCTGCTTGGACGAACTGAAATCCGCAAATATTCTTTTTTTTTCCAGAAATGATGTTAACATTGCCTTTAGCATTTCCAATACCACTAAGACATATGTATGAACAAGACTTTTTAAGATATCGAAATAAATTCTTGAATTTAAATGATTCAGTGGACAGATTATGACAAGTGTTATACTGGGAAAGCGAGTGATTTTAAAGGTTGTCTATATTAACAATGATAATTTCAATAAATACTGGGGACCATAATATTGCCGAATTTCGATACTTAACTATAGTGAACCATAAGTTTAGTTCATCAACAGACATCTTCTCTTCTTCTAGTCATCAGCGTAGACTGCCAAACATAGATGGATTAACTTCAACAATCGTAGAAATTGACGAGTTGCCAATGCTCATGTGTCCCTCTTGCAAGGAACGTGAACGAATGTGGGTAAGATACGCAAAACGCACGATCCTTTCTCAAGGCTTATTTTTTCTCACACTCGCGTCTCTCATCAGAGTAGGGTAAACCAGAAAAGAGGTCACACTTTCACTATCACTCGGTCCATCACTGTCTTGAATTTATGATCTGACAGTCTAAGGAGTAACATATGTTTTATACTCAGAATTTGAGTTACCTGCCAGAATGCTTTATATGTTCACTTGTTTTATTTGTTGACATAGACTATGATTATACATCGAGTGGGTGATCATAGGAGGTTATATTCCTTGCAAAGGACTACTTTACATATTTCATTATTTCAGCTTAGTTTGGTTGTTATAGAACAGTAGCATGTCAACACTATCTTCATTTCCTTGGCTCAATAGAGTCGGGCAGGTACACACATCTATGTATGGTATACAAGACCGAGCTCTTAAGTCAAATGAATTCTTGATATATCTGTCTATAGTCTCCATTAGTTAGTCAGACTTTGAAAATAAGCGAAATTTCCAGACTTCTCGGACAGCAATCTCCATTGGTACAAATGCGTTATCTATTAGTACGGACATTTACCAGAGAATGCTAAGTCAACCTATTGTTACCTTTATAGCACCTAGCCAAATTCTGGCTGGTAACAGGTTTTTCATTTATAATTCTGGATCAATTATTCACTGAAAAGAGCTTTTGGGAGTTTATAATAGGATTATAACTAAAAGAATTATTATTGACTAAAATAATTTTGACAACTTCACTGACCCAAAGAGAATTTTCTACAATGAAAAATGATAGAATTAGTCTCATACTCTCAAATAAGTGCATAGCTTCTGTAATTATTAATTATGAATATTCAGTATATCTGTACATAAATTTAAAATGTGCTAATAAACACATTAACCAACAGAGAGGCAAACAAGATAAAAAAACCAAGTTGTTGAATCTGAGTTAAGTTAATCCCAAACCCTGACTATAAGGAGAAGATGGCAGTCAGGACAAGTTAGATGGAGAATCATATTGAGCGTCTCACAACACACAACCACAAAATATGAAAAATATATATATATGGTTCCATAGAAAATAGGACGTGTATCTCGGCTCACCAACAAAATTATGCTGTACCACAAAACTGACTCTATGGTAAGAGCAGAAAACAGACGTTTCCCACTAAGAGGATAGAGGAAAGTTCCTTCCACAACAGCCAGGTGTGAGGGGTCAGGTATGTTTCCAGCTTGACACATCACAGAATACAGACAAGCAAACAAGCCTTTAGGAGTTTGGGGGCAGCTAATCAAAACTCCTGAATCTGCAAATACAGAAAGTGTAGCGTTTGAAATATTCTACCCATTAATGTAGCATATATTCGTCTTACCTACTAACTGAAATAACTTTTGCAGTATGATATTAGATAAAAATTTACTTACACATATATAATTGCCTTTATTTTCTCTGAGGATGCAACAATAAAACGATGGGTTGGGTTTGAACCCTGGGCGAGTATTATTACGATTTAGTGAGTGATGCAACAACAATGTTGAAAAGAATTCTGACCTGCAAGCAGTTAAGTTAGTGTTTTTACACAAGTCTTATGACACTTCGTCTTCCTGTTTAGACCAACCTACTTGTTCTAACCAACTGGTTGACACAGTACAAGTTGATTCCAATCAAAATGACTTGAGTCCTAGGCGTGTGTTGGATCTTACGACTGATGTAGATGGAATACCTAATTTACTTAGTGTTCACTGAGAAGCTCATTCCGCATACATCAACATTGTATTGGCAAAGCACTGTATTCAAAGTCACATAGAGAAGTTTTAAAATAACTGTGATCTACCATTATAAATGTTTCCATAGCTAAGTCTGTGTAACTTAAGTAATACTCATGTGCAATATGTTTAAGATAGGTAATTTCCTGTATAAATTTTTATTATTTTTACCTCGTATTTAATTGTTGTCCTTTAATCTGTAAGTGTTATCGAGACCTCAGAGAAAGGACGCAGCAAATATTGTATTTATAATTTATTCATATAATTTTATATTACTGATATTTTCATTAATAGCTAAAATGATGATTTCATGCTATATATTATTTGACTAATTATATTAGCTTACCTATGTAGGTAAGATGCAACAACTACACCATTCATTGTCCTCGCTGTTGGATAGTTTTGATTGGCTCCCAGCACTTGCAAACTACCTGCTCACTTGTTTCGCAGTTGTTGTCAGGGGTAAGCTGGTATGGTTCACCTGGCATTGGAGCTTGCTGACCCCTCTAGCTGTTGCTCATGGAGGCAACATGCTCTCTCTTGCTCTGTCTGGGAGAATGCTATTCTCCTCAGCTCGTGTCATTTAGACTCTATTTATGTAGAGTATATCTCCACTGGTGAGATAGAACATACATCTCACAACTCTGTGCAACTCTGTTCACAGAGCATTATTTAGACTGTAATATTTGATGCTTTCAGTGTGTCGTGGAGACACTATATCTCTGGTCCTGAGTTCATCTCTAGACCTACATTTTTTCTGGCATCTATGAATTGCCATAGTCGGGAAATTGGAATTGCTGAACTCTGTTTCATTAATTAGGGAGTTTTATGACTTTGGTGTAGGATCTATTGAAGGTCTGCAGTTAGGGTCGTTTTTATCTCCATATTGCTTGTCTGACGCTGTGCTGTTAACTGTTGCTTCAAGCAACTGTTTGGCGAATGGTTCTTCATATTGTTCAAGCAAGCAGTTTTATTGCCTTGGTGGTCCAGAGGTTAGATTATTTAGGGACGTGTTGTTGTCAGTCACATTTTAAGTCTAAGTTGAGTCAATCTAATCACATACTGAGGACTTACACATCATTACCTGACGTTACTTATTAAGAGTAGTACAGTATCTTATTAAATGTGTCCTTAGCACCATATGACTATATGTGCAGACTAACTATGATATATATATATATATATGTATGTCAAGTTATACTAACACTTTTATTTAGCTGGTTTATATTCATCCAGCTGTAAACCAAAAATTGCTATTGAGAAGCCACATAATTTACGGGGTAACTGGACTAGAATACTCTGTAACAACTGTTAGAAAAGCTGAAACAGACTAGATACTAGTGGGAAATAAATAAGTTATACTGCTTATGTGTTTATTTTTCCAAATAAGTTGACCTAGTGTTCTCTGAAGATATCTATACTTTATTGATGTCGCATTTTGTATCACGTGTGAAGTTTTTTATTTTTATGTTTTAGCATGAGTGATTCTCTGTGTGTTCTGCGGCTGTGTATGTAGCAGGTTGTAGCCTGCCTCTGCAACTGCTTATTTTCTTTGTCCTTTAAATTGTTTTCTCCTTTATTGAATATTTTACTCAGTAGTTCTTAGGACACTTGAATAAGACATCGGTTGATCTATCAGCTTTTTTACTATCTTTGCATAACAGACGCAAGATGCAGTACATTTGATTTGTATTGTGTTTGATTAAGCTTATCTGCATGCATGACGAGATCATCTTGCATGTTGCAATGCCAGCTGTCAGTTACAGCTGTATTACCTGGCTCCTAACTCTCACTGGCAGTGATATCATAGGCTTCCTCAACATGTGTTATGTGTGTAGTGCTGGGCTTTCCCTTCACACTATGAGACAACCACCACCACTATCATTACCACTACCATCACCACCACCATCACCACCACCGCCACCATCACCACTAACACCATCCACCACCATCACCACCACAACAATCACCACCACCAGCACCGTCACCACCATCATCACCATTACCATCATCACCACTTACCATCATCACCACCATTACCTACCACCACCATCACCAACACTACCACCATCACCACCACCACTGTCACCGCTACCACCACCACCATAACCACTAACATACCCACTACCACCACTACTAAGACCACTACCATCACCACCACAACCACCACTATCACCACCAGCAATATCACCACCACCATCACCATCACTATCACCACCACTACCATTCACTACCATCACCACTACCACAACCATCAACACCACTACCACCACCATCAGCACCACTACCATCACCACTACCACCACTATCAACATCACTACCATCACCACTACCACCACTATCAATATCACTACCATCACCACTACCACCACTATCAACATCACTACCACCACCACTATCAACATCACTACCATCACCACTACCATCACCACTACCACCACTATCAACATCACTACCATCACCACTACCACCACCATCACCACTACCACCACCATCATCAGCATCACCACTACCACCACCATCATCAGCACCATCATCTACCACCACCATCATCAGCACCATCACTACCACCACCACCATCAGCACCATCACTACCAACACCACTACCACCACCATCATCAGCACCATCACTACCAACACCACTACCACCATCATCATCAGCACCATCACTACCATCAAAACTACCAGCACCACTACCAACACCACTACCACCACCATCATCAGCACCATCACCACCAACACCACTACCACCACCATCATCAGCACCATCACCACCAACACCACTACCACCACCATCATCAGCACCATTACTACCAACACCACTACCACAACCATCATCAGCACCATCACTACCAACACCACTACCACCACCATCATCAGCACCATCACTACCAACACCACTACCACCACAATCATCAGCACCATCACTACCAACACCACTACCACCACAATCATCAGCAGCATCACCACTACCACCACCATCATCAGCACCATCACTACCAACACCACTACCACCACTATCATCAGCACCATCACTACCACCATCATCAGCACCATTACTACTAACACCACTAACCACCACCATCATCAGCACCATCACTACCAACATTACTACCACCACAATCATCAGCACCATCACCACTACCACCACCATCATCAGCACCATCACCACCAACACCACTACCACCACCATCATCAGCACCATCACCACCAACACCACTACCACCACCATCATCAGCACCATTACTACCAACACCACTACCACACCATCATCAGCACCATCACTACCAACACCACACCACCACCATCATCAGCACCATCACTGACCAACTACCACTACCACCACATCATCAGCACCATCACTACCAACACCACTACCACCACTCATCATCAGCATCACACACCACCACCATCATCAGCACCATCACTACCAACACCACTACCACCACTATCATCAGCACCATCACTACCACCATCATCAGCATCATTACTACTAACACCACTAACCACCACCATCATCAGCACCATCACTACCAACATTCACTACCACCACAATCATCAGCACCATCACCACTACCACCACCATCATCAGCACCATCACCACCAACACCACTACCACCACCATCATCAGCACCATCACCACCAACACCACTACCACCACCATCATCAGCACCATCACTACCAACACCACTACCACCACCATCATCAGCACCATCACTACCAACACCACTACCACCACCATCATCAGCACCATCACTACCAACACCACTACCACCACCATCATCAGCACCATCACTACCAACACCACTACCACCACCATCATCAGCACCATCACTACCAACACCACTACCACCACCATCATCAGCACCATCACTACCAACACCACTACCACCACCATAATCAGCACCATCACTACCAACACCACTACCACCACCATCATCAGCACCATCACTACCAACACCACTACCACCACCATCATCAGCACCATCACCACTACCACCACCATCATCAGCACTATCACCACTAACACCACTACCACCACCATCATCAGCACCATCACTACCAACACCACTACCACCACCATCATCAGCACCATCATTACCAACACCACTACCACCACAATCATCAGCACCATCACTACCAACACCACTACCACCACAATCATCAGCACCATCACCACTACCACCACCATCAACAGCACCATCACCACCAACACCACTACCACCACCATCATCAGCACCATCACCACCAACACCACTACCACCACTATCATCAGCACCATCACTACCAACACCACTACCACCACCATCATCAGCACCATCACTACCAACACCACTACCACCACCATCATCAGCACCATCACTACTAACACCACTACCACCACAATCATCAGCACCATCACTACTAACACCACTACCACCACAATCATCAGCACCATCACCACTACCACCACCATCATCAGCACCATCAGTACCATCACCACTACCACCATCATCACTACCATCACCACTACCACCACAATCATCAGCACCATCACCACTACCACCACCATCATCAGCACCATCATCAGCACCATCACTACCATCACCACTACCTCCACTGCTGTCAACATAACTTCCATGGAAGCAAAAGTTTTATAATTTGCTGCAGCTTCTGTTCATTTCCTTGAGCGCCAGGATGTTTTTTTTGTTTGTTTTAGAGAAGAAAACATAATCCAACTGAGTGTGTTTACCTACGTTATACAGACTTAAAAATATTCTCACATCTTGCAAGCCAAGTAATTATAATGTTTATTGACAAACTTCTTCAACGTTACAGAATCATGTAAAAAACATAGAAATGTCTTAACTGTGGTTATGTTTCTCACAGCATTACCTTTATAATAATTAAAAGACGTGAATTCCAGGGAAATCCAGAGAATGAAACACATTCACCATCATTCCTTCAGTCGACGTGTTGCCAGATTTTTGCACACACGACACTTCAAACGGTCCTTTAAACTTCAATATACCCAACGATCTATCTACTTGCAGGAACTGTAATTCACCTCTCAAGGACTCACTGTCCAGAGAACCAAATTCCTTGAATGCCTTCATTAATGTTCATATTCCTACAGCACAGCAAATCCAAGAAACCACTTGTGTCTACTCACCACTTGGCTCTTACATGTCATGTTAATTATTTTTCTGCTTATGCCTGTTGCTGTGCGTATCTTCTTGTTTGAATGTGCCAAGATAGAGTTAGTAATAAAAGTTGGATATTAATAATAATAACAATAATAATAGTAATTGCCTCCCCGAGTGCGTCAATAGTTTTCTGATTGATCTGGTTTGGCAAAGGGTGAGGGAGATCTTTCCCTGAGACGGCAGTCTGCCACCAGTACTTAAGGGAAGAAGACTGTGTCTACACTCAGAGATTTACACTCGCACACACAATTTTATAGTTAGTCTCATTTTTGGATGTGTGTGATCTGACATTATGTCAACGATCACTGTAAAAGATAGACTTATATCTGTCACAGGCAATAGTGCCGTGGTTATGCTCACTTGTGGATTTACGAATATCATACAACAAATAAGGCAGGATTATCCTAAGGCCTGGTTGAAAACAGTCTGCTGCGAGTATAGTGTTTGTTTTATTTTTTGGGTCAGTGATGGACATAGCTCAAACCTGCCATGTGGACATCATTATTTGTATCAATCCATAGGTAGGTAGGGAGGGAGGAAGGAAGAAAGACAGAGAGAAACAGAAATTATTATGAGCTGTGTCATGAGACGTAGTCTACGACTGTTTGGTGGTCTTTTCTCTATTTCTGTGTCAGTATTTCGAAATGAGGCTCATGCCCTATGAACATGGTAATATTCTGTTGTTTCTGTACTCTGAGAGAGTGTGTATTGTTGACTTTTTCATTTTGCAGAATGGAAAGATAGCTTTATACGAGTCCTATTTGGAACTTGGAATTTAGTTCACTGGTGTCTGAGATATTGCAAAACTTATAAATGAAATTAGCCTGAGTTGTTATATGGACGTAAGAGATTTTTATAGTTTTATTATAGTCCAGGGTTTGACTTTGAGTGATGTAAGATGTCCTTACATCACTCAGTCAGTTATATATATATATATATACATTAGCACACATCATTGTGTGCTTACGTATTTATATCAGACATATTATTTACAATTTTGGAAGATTTTAAGGTTTTAGCATCTCAAAATTACGTGAATCAAGATATAAGTAAAATTAAAATTTTATTTAACGGTTATTTATCCTTCCTTTTTGAGATTGACTTTGTTTTGCTTTTGACCATGCCCAGCTCTTCTAGGGCAGGGTAGGTGCCAAGGCTGGAGCTTGCTACCATCTGCAGCTCGTAAGCCTGTCCTTCCCGTTAGGGAAGGTGGCAGACCAGAGAGGCCTAGCATCTTTCTACCTCCATGCCTCGTGCTGGTGGGGAATGTGGCTAGGCCTGGGGCCAGTTGGTCCCGTCGATGAGGGGTATCCCCTCCCATGGGAGACATAGGTCTCTGACACTCCCACGCCAGGGAGCCGGAGCCGGGTCGACATCTGGTAAAGACTCGTGCCGTGAGAATTCCCGGTGAATCAACACCTCCTCATCCACCTTTTGCTTTTCTGGATTTTGAAAACATCTCTTCATTTTTTTCCGGTTGCCAACATGGAAATATTAGCCTAGTGGTGGTAATTATTATGTTAACGAAGGTCAACGTTGCACCGCATCACTCAAATTTTAACCCCCCTCCTTCTAATCGTTCCCGGGGCATTCAACCCAAAACCATCTCAACATTATAGATTTTCTTCTTTGAATTATACCTTTTGTACCCCATTACTGTCTTCAAATATCTCTGCTACTTATCTTTTTGGTCATAATAATTACACCTCACATTTCCTCAAAACGCATCTCCACCACCTCGATCCCTTCCGTTGAAACACACAACGGAAATCGAAGACACAACTGTACTTTCGGCAGTTCCTTTCTTTTCAATTGCTCTACTTAGTCTCTCCACTATAAGTAAATGCACTGACTTCATTCCATCCATGATAATATCAAGTGAGCTAAGCCTTGTAATGTGCACTTTAAACTTCCTTCATTTACTCGTTTCCCCAAACTTTTCCATCATATTTTGCTACTTTCAGAATTTCCCAAAAAATATATGGAACACTGAATATGTAATACAAGTATTTTAACAATGTGACGGACAAGTGCTGAACTATACTAGTCTATATATTTTGCATGCGCTTTACATAAAGTAACAGCAAAGATAATCAGGAAGACAATGGTAGAGCACCTGAAGAACTGAGACAGCTTGCATGGGTTTAGAGAAAGTCCTGAAGAACTTAGTTTGCATGGGTTTAGAGAAAGTCCATTGTTAGGAATTTATTAATGTTCTAAGAGAAGATGACTGAGATAAAGAAGGAAAGAGAAGGGTGGGAGGAGAGTGTGTTTCTGTATTCTGAAATTGAAAGATTATTACCAAAAATATAGAAGGGGATAACAAGAAAAGTGCAACAGCGGATTCCAGTATCCTGACTGGAAGGGAAGACAGATATGACAAGTGGGGACCCATAGGGATCAGTTCTTTGGTCAGTACCGGTCGTTATACAGTTATGCTACATGCCTGTAGAGTATGAAGAGCGATGTACAGGATGTATAACAATATATCGCTGTTTACAGATGTTAAACAATTGAGGATAAAGAATTAAGAAGTTTTGACCCTCAAAAATTTATTAAACTACAGGGAAGATTATGAATAGCTACCATAATTGAAACGTCAAAAGTACATTGTTGTGAATTTTGGAATAGGTGAAAGAGGTCCAGTGACGCAGCATAGACCGGGAAAACAGAGGAATCAAATGTCGAGCAAAGTGAAGGACTTTGAGAAAAGGAAAATACCTAGCATGTCACTTGGAGCGCAAATCACCAGAATAATATCGTCCAAGAAACTTGTGAACAACTTTCAGTAATCTCAACAATGAATCAGTCAGATCACACGTCATGTGACGCACGTAAGGTAGGATAACCATCCATACTCTAAACCTCCATTAGCATCTATGCGGGATTCTCACATGAGGTTTGCAGCAAATTTCTTGGTAATGCTGGGTTAGGCTAGCTTGTCCTCTGTCCATAAAAACAAAATTATACAACAACGGAACAAAATACAAATGTAAGATAAGACGATAAAATGTAATGTTGCGTAAACAGAAAGTGGACACCAACTGTAAACGGCCGACAAAATTATGTCAGAATTTTACTATTGAAATCTAATCAAATTCCTTACGGGCTTAGCGCTTTCTTCACTTTAAAATATAATTATAAATTGATTTCCACAAACACAAAAGGATGAGCACCCCTCTCTCCCCCACATTCCCCACAAACACACTCACTTCACACACACACACACACACACACACAGCATTCCGACATCTTAATAAAGAATCGTTCAGGACCCTGTACACTGTGTACGTTAGGCCCATATTGGAGTATGCAGCACCAGTTTGGAACCCACACCTAGCCAAGCATGTGAAGAAGCTCGAGAAAGTGCAAAGGTTTGCAACAAGACTAGTCCCGGAGCTAAGGGGTATGTCCTACGAGGGGAGGTTAAGGGAAATGGACCTGACGACACTGGAGGACAGGAGAGATAGGGAAGACATGATAACAACATATAAGATACTGAGAGGAATTGACAAAGTGGACAGAGACAGAATGTTCCAGAGATGGGACACAACAACAAGGGGACACAGATGGAAGTTGAAGACTCAGATGAATCACAGAGATGTTAGGAAGTATTTCTTCAGTCACAGAGTTGTCGGGAAGTGGAATAGTTTAGGAAGCGATGTAGTGGAGGCAGGCTCTATACATAGCTTTAAGCAGAGATATGATAAAGCTTATGGCGCAGGGAGAGTGACCCAGTAGCGGCCAGTGAAGAGGCGGGGCCAGGAGCTTTGACTCGACCCCTGCAACCACAACTAGGTGAGTACAACTAGGTGAGTACACACACACACACACACACACACACACACACACACACACACACACACTTCCCCTGTCCCAACCCCAGCAACCTAAAACCCACCATCACAGCTACCCCCACCCCTACCACAAAGTCCACCCCACCAACCCATAACCCAACCATACAATCCCCCCCATGCTGCAACCTCCTATGGGCACCCTGCCCACACCCCCCCAACCCACCAAGATCTCCCCAGGGCCACAGTATTGGAAACAAGGTTGAAGGTTTGGTACACAAACGCGGATGGAATTACGAATAAGTATTAAGAGTGGAACGAAAGAATAGGTGAGGTGTCCCCAGACAGTTTCTGTCACAGAAACTAAACTAAATGAGACAGTAACAGATGCAATCTTCCCACAGGGATATCAGATCCTGAGGAAAGATAGAAGGAGCAGGGGGGGAGGAGGGGCCGCACTGCTTGTAAGGAACCGTTGGAGATTCGAGGAAATGGAAGAAATGGAGGTGTGTAGAGAAAGGGACTTCATAGTAGGTACCATCCAGTCTGGGGAGCATAAGATAGTCATTGCAGTGATGTATAACCCACCACATAATTGGAGGAGGCCAGGTGAGGAATATGATGAGAACAACAGAGCGATGGTGGACACTCTGGCGGAGGTGGCAAGAAAAGTGCACATGAGCAGAGCGAAGCTACTGGTCATGGGCGATTTCAACCACAGAGATATCGACTGGGAGAACCAAGAACCACGTGGGGGTCCAGAAACCTGGAGAGCCAAGATGATGGACGTGGTACTGGAAAATCTGATGCACCAACATGTCAGGGACACGACCAGAGTGAGAGGAGAAGATGAACCAGCAAGACTGGACCTTGTATTCACCCTGAACAGCTCAGATATTGAAGACATAACACACGAGAGCCCCCTGGGAGCCAGTGACCATATGGTGCTGAGCTTTGAGTACATTGTAGACCTACAGGTGGAGAGGGAAAACGGTACCGAGAGACAAACCAGACTTTAAAAGAGGAAACTACACGGGCATGAGGAATTTCCTGCAGGAGGTTCAGTGGGAAAGGGAAATAGAAGGACAAACAATAAATGAAATGATGGAATACGTAGGGGCAAAGTGCAAGGAGGCAGAGGAACGGTTTATACCCAGAGGAAAAAGATTAAACAGGAAGGCCAGAAAGAGCCCCTGGTTTACCCAAAGGTGTCAGAGAATGGAAAAGATACAGAAGGCAAAGAACCCAAGTAAACAAAGAGATTAGTAGAAGAGCTAGAAACGAGTATGCACAGGTATGGAGGGAGGCCCAGAAACAGTACGAAAACGACATAGCATCGAAAGTTAAGTCCGACCCAAAAGTGATGTACAGTCACATCAGAAGGAAAACAACAGTCAAGGACCAGGTGATAAGGCTGAGGAGAGAAGATGGGGAACTCACAAGTAACGATCAAGAGGTATGTGAGGAGCTCAACTTGAGGTTTAAGGAAGTATTCACAGAGGAGGAAGGAAGGCAGCTGGGTAGACAGGAAGGGGTGCATAACCAACAAGGGATGTATCAAGTGCTGGAGGGCATACACGCAACTGAGGAGGAGGTGAAGCAGTTACTCAGTGACCTTGATACCTCAAAGGCGATGGGTCCGGACAATATCTCCCCGTGGGTTCTTTGGGAAGGAGCTAAGGTACTGAGTGTGCCACTTACCATAATATTCAACTCATCCCTTGAAACTGGGCAGCTACCTAAGGTATGGAAGAAGGCCAACATAGTCCCCATCTTTAAAACAGGAGACAGAAAAGAGGCACTAAACTATAGACCAGTGTCACTTACGTGTATAGTGTGCAAAGTCCTGTAGAAAATCATCAAGAAAAGAATGGTGGAGCACCTCGAGCTGAACAGGATAATAAACACCAGTCAGCACGGATTCCGGTAAGTCAAATCCTGTGTAACAAACCTCCTAGAGTTCTATGATAAAGTAACAGAGGTAAGGCAAGAGAGAGAAGGGTGGGTTGATTGCATTTTCCTGGACTGCAGGAAGGCCTTCGACACAGTTCCTCACATGAGATTAGTAAAGAAGTTGGAAGAACAAGCATGTATAACAGGAAGGGCACTGGAATGGATCAGGGAATACCTCACAGGGAGGCAACAACGGGTCATGGTGCGTGATGAGGTATCACAGTGGGCGCCTGTGACGAGCGGTGTACCGCAGGGGTCAGTCCTAGGACCAGTGTTATTCTTGGTATATGTAAATGACATGACGGACGGGATAGACTCAGAAGTGTCTCTGTTCGCAGATGATGTGAAATTAATGAGGAGAATCACATCGGAAGAGGACCAAGCAGGACTTCAAACAGACCTGGACAAGCTTGACATCTGGTCTAGCAACTGTCTTCTCGAATTCAATCCCACCATATGCAAAGTCATGAAGATCGGAGAAGGGCAAAGAAGACCGCTGACAGAGTACAGGCTAGGCGGACAAAGGCTACAAACCTCGGCAAAGAAGAAAGACCTTGGGGTGAGTATAACGCCAAACACGTCTCCGGAGGCACACATCAACCAGATAACTAGGGCAGCATATGGGCGACTGGCAAACCTAAGATTAGCGTTCCGTTACCTTAACAAGGAATCGTTCAAGACACTGTACACCGTGTACGTCAGGCCCATACTACAATATGCAGCACCAGTCTGGAACCCACACCTGGTCAAACACGTAAAGAAACTAGAGAAAGTGCAAAGGTTTGCGACAAGGTTAGTTCCACAACTCAGGGGTCTGTCCTATGAAGAAAGGTTGAGGGAAATAGGACTAACAACACTGGAGGAAAGAAGGGTCAGAGGAGACATGATAACGACATACAAAATACTGCGGGGAATCGACAATGTAGACAGTGACAGGATGTTCCAGAGAGGGAACACAGAAACAAGGGGACACAACTGGAAGCTGAAGACTCAGATGAGTCAAAGGGATGTTAGGAAGCATTTCTTCAGCCACAGAGTAGTCAGGAAGTGGAATAGTCTAGAGAAAGATATAGTGGAGGCAGGTACCATACATAGTTTTAAGACAAGGTATGATAAACCTCATGGAGCAGGGAGAGCAGAGACCCAGTAGCGGACAGCGAAGAGGCGGGCCAGGAGCTGAGTCTCGACCCCTGCAACCACAATTAGGTGAGTACAATTAGGTGAGTACACACACACACACACACACACACTGAAGAGGCGGTGCCAGGACCTGTGACTCGACCCCTGCCACCACAACTAGGTGAGAACACACACACACACACGCCAGTGCTAGCCCATCTTTTGGTCTACAATCTCTTTTCCTTCTCTCGGGAAGCGTTGCGGATTTTTGGCCGAGTCGCTTGAAATGGAATTTAAAAAATATTTTCTCTTTTGCTTTCCTATCCTCTTCCTCCTCTCATCCTCTCTCTCTCTTCTCACTAGCAGCAAACTGCTGATTCACCGAATTTTTCAAATAAAAATACTCTTACCTTCCCTTCATCCTCTCTCCTCTCGCCTCCACCATCCCCCCACCCTTTCTCCCACATCCCCCACTCTCCTTCCCTCACCCTTCTCTCCTCCTCAACCGCTCTCCTTCCCCTCACCCTCTCTCCTCTCGCGCTCACCCTCTCTCTTTTCACCTCCCTCACACCTCGCCTTTGACCCTTACCCTTTCTACTCATCTTCATTCCTCTCACCGCCCCTTCCGTCGCACTTCCTGACTCTTCTGATTCACTGGCCCACATTCCCCTTCCCCTCTTTCCCAGTATCCCCTTGCCTCTTCATTACCTTTCCTTTATCCCATCCCACATTCACTTCCTCCTTCTCCTTCCTCTCTTTTTTCTCGTCTTCTCCTTTTCTGCATATCTTATTCGTTACTCTTTCCCAATTTCTTCTGTCTCTCCATGAAGCACCTCTCTCCCTTTCTCCTTACCCCCCTTACCCATCTCTTTCACCTGCTCATCATAATTCCAACTCCCGTCCACTGCATCTCCTGTCTGCCTGAAAATCGACGTCATCTTAAGACGCAGGACTTCAAGAGGCAGCATTATCTTTGCCGTGAGACACCAACTAGAGATTTATATACACACCATTGTGTTTATGATGCTTTCTCAGCTCCGGCAGCAGTCGTGTTGTGAACATTTGGTATTTTCATTGCTTTCTCGTGACTATTTTTTTTAGTTGTCGGATTTACGCTGGTGCTTGTTTATTTAATGACTGGTCTGTATGTATCAGGTGAGTAACACTTTGAATGATTCCTTAGTTTGGTTTCTAAACGGTGTTCTTGCATTAACTACCTTGTCAATTTGTTATGAGTGAGAAAGAGTGAGTGAGAGAGAGAGAGAGAGAGAGAGAGAGAGAGAGAGAGAGAGATGGAGGGAGGGAGGGAGGGAGGTTGACCATGATTCCTCTTTCGTCTCTTTTGTTACTGATCTCTGTGGGTTTTTTGTCTACACTGAATTTCTTACCTGTCATTCGTATGAAGAATTATTTGAATTAGGATGAAGAATTATCCATTCTTGCTATTTTGATTATTTATTTAATTTTCTCTTCCCTTGATGTGGTTGAAGGATTTGGTTCATTGCCCATGATCAGAGCTCTTGATCACTAGGGATTGATTTTACAGATTCCCGGCCTCGTGGGCTCTGTCGTACCTACACGTGAGACTATTTACAGTGTTTTCCTGAACCATTTACTCATAAAAGTCATTTCATTCCTAATCACTCTATAATTTTGATATCATATCTTTCCATTTATTATTTACATTGGTTAAAATGCGGTTGGTAAAAATATTGTTTTTTTTTTCCAGATTAACAATTTGAAGATAAGTATTACCAAAGTAAACAGCAAACTACAAGTTAAATCGCACTTATTATGTTTTAGAAATGTATGTTTCTTATATATGGAATTAGGCCTACTGGCTCATATAGGCAAGTCCTAAAACCCAAACTCCCGTTCAGTTTAGATACCGCGTTTTTATTAGGACTCTTAACTAATTTTATTAAAAAAATATTAGAAAGCGGCTCAAGCCTGTGTTCAACGCGGCCATAGTTGGAAAATATTGAATTTACTGTTAGATGGTGATAGATGGTGACAGTGCTGGTAGGTGGTCATAGGTGACAGGGCTAGAAGTTTGCGGAACTGGGTACAGCTTCTATACGAAATATAACTGCGTATATGATTCTGAAAGATGGTGTTAGGTGGTGATAGTGGTGAAAGATGGTGTTAGACGGTGATAGTGGTGAAAGATGGTGTTAGGCGGTGATAGTGGTGAAAGATGGTTATAGTGGTGAAAGGTGGTGTTAGGTGGTGATAGTGGTGAAAGATGGTGTTTGGTGGTGATAGTGGTGAAAGGTGGTGTTAGGTGGTGATAGTGGTGAAAGATGGTAATATGTGATGGAGCTGGTAGGTAATGGATGTGATAGCTACAGTACAGATTATTATTACTGGTCGTTAAATATAGTGTTAAGTGGTGATATAGGGTGTTAGGTGATGGTAGATATTGTTTGTTGGTAATAGTGTTGGTTATAGGTGATGATAGATGGTGGTGTTATGCTAACAAGAAACCACATCTACAATATAAATTATCAAGGACAATATAGTCCTTGATAAAATAAAACACTTGAAAATATCGAATGACTGTCTTGGAGATGCTGTGTACCTGACCCTCATTTTCACGTATCCTATACATTTTGCATAGCCCGATTTTACATAAAGCGCCGATTTCAGGAACATATCTACCGCGTTATGTGACGTCTTACTGTAATTGTTTTGATATTTATGTGAGAGTATTTTGCGCAAAAGCGGTTTGGTGGGATAGAGATATAAGATGAGGATGAGGTGAGGTGAGGTGAGGTGAGGTCAGTGAGGTCTCTCGCCTAAATGAATCAGAACTTACGTGAAAATTATGTACTGGTTCATTTGTTACTGTCTAACTTTTTTGGGGTTATCCTAGGTAATCTACACACATGTCGTTATGTATGATAATTTATGTAACTGTATTTATGTGTACCTGTACTGGAATAAACTTACTAATTTGTTCTCCTAAGGTCATGTGTTAGGTCAGCGAGGCGAAAAGTCAAGTCAAGACAACCAGGAGACAAGTCAAGACAGTCAGAAGAGAGAACAGGTCAGCCAAGAGATTGTACAAGAGAGTCAAGAGTTAGGGCAAGGCTATCAAGAGTTAGGAGGGGGCCAGACAGAGAGTTAGGTTATTGCTGTTGAGTGTTAGAACACGGAAGACATGAAACACTTGAAAGATATTTACCTGGTCTCCGAGAGCCTCTTCCTTTCTCAGACAACAATTGAACTCAAGGGTATTTGTGCGATAAAGGATATAAAACCGGAGGTTGGATGTGGGGGTTGCGGGAGGCTACTCAGGCGGGATTTACCAGAGGCTAAATGCGGGAGCTGAGGGAGGCTACTCAGGCGGTATTTATCAGAGGCTGAATACGGGAGCTGAGGGAGGGTGCTCGAGTGGGATTTACCTGAGGCTGAATGTGGGAGGTGCGGAAAGCTGCTCAAGTTGGATTTTTGATGGTTTTATAGTCTATGTAATTGAAATGAGGATTTAGCTTAAACACTGCTAGGAGCGGCTTGGACGAGGAAGAGAGAGAGAGAGAGAGAGAGAGAGAGAGAGAGAGAGAGAGAGAGAGAGAGAGAGAGAGAGAGAGAGAGAGAGAGAGGGAAAGGGAGGGAGGGTGTAAGGGAGGCTATCACCCTTTCTTTCAGTACAGATAGTGATGGTTAATCCCCGAGATAATTCTTAAAGCCGCCCCAGGAACGCTGTGCCTCGTAAGCGGCATTTTCAACAACCGTACCTCCTTCATTATCACCAGGGACAGTTGGCCTTCACCAGCAGCAGCTGTTATAACTGTACCTCACCAGCAGCAGCTGTTATAACTGTACCTCACCAGCAGCTGCTGTTATAACTGCACCTCACCAGCCACTGCTGTTATAACTGTACCTCACCAGCCACTGCTGGGACGGCAAACACCATGACACGGAAGGACCGAGACTTTACCCTGGACCCAACAGCTCGTGTAATACTCGAAGTGATGGTGATGGATGTTTTCATTTCCCGAACTTAAAAAAAATGCATGTGAAGGAAGTCCTGTGTCCAGAGAACAAGATTGGATGGAAGACAAACGTGGTCTATATATCTGGAGGTGACAAAGAAAGATGAGTGTTGGATGCCGTGAGCCATGACAGCTGATCTGTCGCAACCGGTTCTGCCTGGTGGTCTTTCTCTTTGGTCCATAGCAATGAGTGCAATGTGCTGTAGTGTTGCAAACCATCCACTTTAGCGATGGGTCATGCATGATCTCTGCGGCATTACTGTAACCTGTACAGTGGTTCATCACAATGGATTCAGCTTGGTGATTCATCTCAACGTGTCCGGTGTGGGGAGTCCGTTGAGGCAAGTCCGGTGCAGTTGACATTTGCAATTGGTCAAGTGTGGCTTTCCCATTCCGCAAAAAGAAAAGATTTTACGGATCAAAGGGATATATTTCGGAGGGCCTCAGTAACTGGTGAAGTATGGAGGAGAGTGTGTAGCGAGCGAAAACCAAGTCCAACTCTCTATGTTCGTTGGTTACAATCTTAGCAGAAAATTCGTCACGCCAATACAAGAATAGTTACTTGGAATTATAATTCATGGGAAAGATGATTTTGAAGGGATTATTCTTATGACTTGTTTATGGCTACAGAGATGGTCATGTCTCACGAAATCGTAATGGCAAGATTGCAAACAAACCATACCACGGGAGGGGCTTGAACTCGCGGTTAGAGAGTCGGAAAAATCCAGACCGACGCGTTAGCCACTCGTCCAGCTGGCTACTATAAGATTCATCCAACCAGGTATATTTATACACCATTGCGATTTCGTGAGTCATGATGACGGCTTTGAGGGGACTTGAGCTAGAGTTCGTCACGGCCACGCTGGTGGGAGATTCGTCTCTAAAAACTTGCATTTGTGGACACAGTGGTGCCTATGCTAACCTTCCTATGGTGTATAAATATACCTAGTTTAATGAATCTTATTGTAGCCAGCTGGCCCAGTGTTTTACGACTTGAGTTTTACGACTCTCTAACCGCGAGTTCAATCCCCACCTTTGAATATTAGACATCCTAACCAAGTATTCATTGATTGTCGAGTCCGACATTTTTAAGCAACGTCACAATATAAGTTAGAAAATGTTTTTTATTTTATTTATTAACACATCGGCCGATTCCCACCAAGGCAGGGTGGCCCGAAAAAGAAAAACTTTCATCATCATTCACTCCATCACTGTCTTGCCAGAAGGGTGCTTTACACTACAGTTATAAAACTGCAACATTTACACCCCTCCTTCAGAGTGCCGGCACTGTACTTCCCATCTCCAGAACTCAAGTCCGGCCTGCCGGTTTCCCTGAATCCCTTCATAAATGTTACTTTGCTCACACTCCAACAGCACGTCAAGTATTAAAAACCATATGCCTCCATTCACTCCTATCAAATACGCTCACACATGCTTGCTGGAAATCCAAGCCCCTCGCACACAAAACTTCCTTTACCCCCTCCCTCCAACCTTTCCTAGGCCGACCCCTACCCCGCCTTCCCTCCACTACAGATTTATACACTCTCGAAGTCACTCTGTCTCGTTCCATTCTCTCTACATGTCCAAACCACCTCAACAACCCCTCCTCAGCTCTCTGGACAATCGTTTTGGTAATCCCCACCTCCTCCTAATTTCCAAACTCCGAATTCTCTGCATTATATTCACACCACACATTGACCTCAGACATGACATCTCCACTGCCTCCAGCCTTCTCCTCGTTGCAACATTCATCACCCATGCTTCACACCCATATAAGAGCGTTGGTATAACTATACTCTCATACATTCCCCTCTTTACTTCCATGGACAAGGTTCTTTGTCTCCACAGACTCCGAAGTGCTCCACTCACCCTTTTCCCCTCATCAATTCTATGATTCACCTCATCCTTCATAGACCCATCCGCCGACATGTCCACTCCCAAATATCTGAATACATTCACCTCCTCCATACTCTCTCCCTCCAATCTGATATCCAATCTTTCGTCACCTATTCTTTTTGTTATCCTCATCACCTTACTCTTTCCTATATTCACTTTCAATTTTCTTCTTTTACACACCCTACCAAATTCATCCACCAACCTCTGCAGCTTCTCTTCAGAATCTCCCAAAAGCACAGTGTCATCAGCAAAAAGCAACTGTGACAACTCCCACTTTGTATTTGCTTCTTTATCTTTTAGCCCAACACCTCTTAAACATCAGTTTCTGATTGAAGTTGAAATCGCCGTCTCTAATCAGCTGGTTTGGATATTCTCAAAAACAAATCATATAATAATATGTTGACAATATAAATTGAAAAGATGTTAAATTTGAGATGTCGACTGTGAAGATAATTATGATGATGATAATATGGTTGATCAACACTTATTATCGCATTAAGCAGTGATCAGTTGCACAAACGAACACACATAGAGACAATAAAGCAGAATATGAGTTCTATATATTTCAACCCCTCACTGCGGTCCTGTTCAAGACACTAAACAAGTGTACAAAACATACCTTCTAATAACTTCGGTAGATAACAGAAAGCTCTGAAATCACGAATGTTGACACATTATATTCTAAGTGTGCTTATGTAGTTCCAGCCATTCACGTACATTTCCCCCCATATCTCTTACTCTATTAATAGCTATGGCAATGGCGACCAGGTCTTGGACTGGTTTCATTGTATACATTCCTAGTACTTTGACACGTCATAGTAGTAAATAATTATTTGTTTCACGCGAACAACAAACGATCTTTTTGTACAAAAAAAACAAACATTTATTCTGGCATTAAAGAGGCTGATTTTTTTCTTCAGATTATTAAGTGTAAAGTTAGTAACCCCAGGATAATACAGTTAAGTCAGTGAGTCATCGAGGACAGTTTCGTGACAGTAGATATCCCAGAAGGAGGACCATTAGGTTATTGCCAGAATTATTTTCTTCCTTCTGCTCATCTCTCTTATTTCGCTCATAACACAAGAAGGCCTCTTCCGATTGACTGCCAATTTTCAACGCTGGTGTACGGTAAGTAGGGCAAGATCACTGTAATATTTGGCATGGACAAATACTCTGACCGAAGATACTGAACCAATTTCCAGCATCCGGGAATATCTGTGTTGACTTCCTAAATACTATGCGTCACAGCTTCAATAAAAAAAAAGTGTTATTCGATGACGGTGGAGAAAGAAATTCCAGTGTGGCTGCACATTTGAACATTATACGTGGAAATTTAAATCTTATTCTTTTAAAGAACTTCAATATTTAACGGTTGATGCGTCTTAAGACAAAAAATTGAACCCATGAAGTTAGTTTTTGTGTTGGGAAATTTGTCAGTATTGGAAAAGCTGTTAAAATGTTGGAATCGTTGGAATTCGTGCCATAACTGGAGAATGTCTCTTTTGATTTCATTTAGAATATACTTTGGGGTATGTTAGGTTAGGTGAGTTTTCTAAGTTAGGTTTGATCAAAAAACATTTGTTTTTTAATACATTTTGAGGGAAAAAGTCTATAAATTTGAAATATTTTTTAAAAATACAATTTTAAGTAAGTTCGGGCTTTTGGATAGTTACACACAACATTTTAATATATATATATATATATATATATATATATATATATATATATATATATATATATATATATATATATATATATATATATATATATATATATATATATATTTTTTTTTTTTTTTTTTTTTTACATATAAATGCTTTATTAATAGACAGAATACATTTATAAAACACACAAACATGAACATGAATACAATGGTACAATATGTCAAGATTATGAATCTCCTCCAGCTCCTCCGAAGCCGGGCGCGAGCCGGGATGCAGCATGCGTTTCCTCTGGATGGCCACGCTGAGACGCTGGAACATGAACGTGGCTGCCCTTGGGTCCCTGGTGGTGTCGATGAGTCTGGAACCCAGCTCTTTAAGGAAACGTGTTGCATTTTTTCCCCACGCTCCCAAGGTCTCCGATCCCACTGGGACAAATTTATACTGTTGGCTTATGTCCCTGTACTTGCCGATCTTGTACTCCTCTCTGTGGTCAGCAGCTCCTCCCTGTCGCCCAACACTGTGATGGATGTAGGTGTCAGCCAGTGTCGACACGCAGGTATAATCCCATGCTAAGAGCTTGCCATTCTTCCAAGGATAGATGGTGATCCCGTCGGGGCGGTTTGCTGGGTTGTGGGCGTTGTTGGCTGCTAGTGATCGAGGCTCCTCTCGGCTGGGCATCCAGCTGTAGCGAGGGTTCTCTTTATGATGTCGTTGACCTCATTGTGTCTTGCATGCCAACCCTTGGTTTTAGAACAGTTAAGACCATGTAGACCATATTGGTCGGCTTGCGCATCGCCGCAAATACACGTATATTCCGTGTGAATGGGGGCAGCAAGGCGCAGAGCCACTGCAATACGAAGGGTCTTAGGGTCCAGGCGTGTTCCCATGGCCGAAATGGGAACTGTTTGGAGGAAGTCCCCAGAGTGATGTGCACTCACGGCTAGGAGACGGGCAGTCTCCCTGTCTGATGTTACGGCCCTGAGCATATTGGCAAGTATCTTTTCAACAATGGGGCTGTCCCAGCTTGACTGTTTGTAGGCCTGTTCTTCGCTAGGTTTTAGTGTTGGAGCAGCAAGAGTCTCCCATTCAGTGATGGCACTGGTGTAGCTAGGGTCCTGTATTCCTGCTGAATCACTGAGGTTGTATGGAAGAATTTGTTTTATTAGCTCATTTGATGCTATGGAAGAGGATAAGAAGGCTGGTAGGGCAATCTGGGAGGATTTGCGTACTCCCAGCCCCCCAAGTCTGACTGGAAGTGAAGCTTGCAACCACTGTCCATCTTCGAGGGAAAGATTCAATACACTCTCTAGCATGGTCTTGAGGAGAGAGTCGTATTCCTCGAGTTTCGGGCTGTTGAAGGCTGGGGAACATCTCAGGAAGTATGTAAGTTTTGGGATTGACAGGCACCTGGTGAGTAGGTAGAAGGCATCATGTGTATCAATGTCTTTCATCCTACCTTCCATCGTCCTGAGGTCGGAGATTTTTTTTTCCAGGACCAGATCGATGGCATTGGGCCCAAGGGGAGCACCAAGGAGAGTGCTGTTGGCTGGATCGATATATATATATGACACGTAGGTGTATATTGAAAAGTAAAGCAAACAAACAATTTTAACTATGATATTCATTATCAGTGACCTAAAATTAGTTGGAATTTGCTACTCTGGTCTCGGAAGCATTTTGGTTATTTACCAGTGTAATAAGTAATAATTATTTTGAAAAAAAATATAGGATAAAGAAGAACACATGATATGATATAGAACGTAATGTTAGATTGTTAGATTATGTATAGTTGGATAAAAGGTTGATGGGTAGACTTCAGGATGTTCATGTTTATAAAGGAGGCAACAGATATACTGCATCTTTATTTAGTTGTACGTACATTTAGAGTAAGAGGTAGATGGGGCAAAAGGAAACTGGCAACAGCAAGAGGGAGGTGAAAGTTTATAAACTAAGGGAGGAGCAAGTTAGGGAGTGATATAAGCATCTATTGGAAGAAAGGTGGTCTCGTGAGAATATAGGTAGTGTGGGGGTTGAAGAGGGGCAGGATAGTTTTAAAAAGGCAGTGTGAGAATTTGGGCAGATGTTTGTGGCTACTGGAGGGTGGGTGCAGGAGGAAAAAGAAGTAATTGGTGAAATGATGAGGTAAAGGGTGTGATGAAAGAGAAAAAGATCGTTTTGAGATATTTTACAAAGCAAAAGTAATAGAAGAACGGTGATGTATATGGAGAGTAAAAGAAAGTTGAAGAGAGTGGTGAGAAAGTGCAAAAAGATAGCAAATGATAGAGTGAGCCGTTGTCAACAAATTTTGCAGAGAATAAGAAAAAAAATTGAAGTTAGATAAATAGGTTAAGAAAGCATAGGGAACGACAATTTAAAACAGAATAGGGGAGTTAGTACTTGGGGAGTTGGAGGTATTGGGAAGATGGCAGGAATATTTTGAGGAAATGTTAAATGTTGATGAAGAGAGGGAGTCAGTAATTTCATGCAATGGCCAGGAGGTATAAAATCTTTTTGGAGTGAAGAAGAGCCATATATAAGTGTGGGGGAGGTGGTGAGGCATTAGGTAGAACGAAAGGGGCATAAAGCAACTGAAACTGACGGGATCAAGACAGAAATGTTAAATCAGGAGGGAATATAGTTTTGGAGTGGTTGGTACTTTTGTTCGATAAATGTATGAAAGAGGGGTAGGTGCCTAAGGACTGGCCGAGAAGGTAAGGGGGACAAAAGAGATTGTAAAAATTATAGGGGAATAAGTTCACTGAGTATATCGGGTAAAGTGTATGGTAATGGTTATTATAGAACGAATTAGAGGTAAGACAGAGTAGGATTGCATATGAACAAGGAGGCTTTAGATTAGTCAGTAAGTTTATTCAGGTATACACAAATGCAGTTACATAGTTTATCATACATAGCAGCATATGTGTAAATAACCTAGGATAACCCAAAAAAGTCAGGGTGACTTCTTTACATTGGGGTCCTTTTAATACCTTATTATTATACAATGTAGGAGATTTATTATTATACTATAAAGAAGATATACTAGGAATAAGGTAAAAAGCGTTATTTATATTTGCTCGTGTGTTAGCTAAAAAGATAAAAATTCATTCTCCTCCCTTTCTGTCGCTACATTCATTAGGTACCTTTTGGCTCTCTTCTTGAACTGGCTCATGCTATGACTGGCTTTTACATGTGCAGACAGTCTCTTCCATTCCTTTTTTGCTGTACAATAAAAGGTGTTTGAAGCCTGGCCACTGACTGTGGGTACTACAAAGTTATGCTCTCTCCATCCTAGCACTATGATTGCTTCGGTTCCCAGCCTTGACAAAATTAGAAGCATGATATTCTGGACACTGTGAGCAATTTTATAAACTTGATTTAACTTAAGTTGTTTTACGCTGTTTTAAATCTTCAGCATATCCAGTTGTTGTAATTCATCCTGGCCTACATGTTATCTTGGACCCAGGTCCAGGATGAATCTTTCAATTTTGTTCTGGGTTATTTGCAGCCTCACAATCCTCATAAAAACATTTTACAGCCTTCATTAACTTACTACCTATTCCATACACTTGTAACATTTGCCACATTGCTCCCCTATCCACTCTATCATATGCCTTTTCTAAATCCATAAATGCAATAAAAACTTCTCTACCTTTATCTAAATACTGTTCACATATATGCTTCACTGTAAACACTTGATCTACACATCCCCTACCCACTCTAAAGCCTCTTTGCTCATCTGCAATCCTACTCTCTGTCTTACCTCTAATTCTTTCAATAATAACCCTGACATACACTTTACCTGGTATACTCAGTAAACGTATTCCCCTATAATTCTTACACTCTCTTTTATCCCCCTTCCCTTTATATTAAGGAACTATACATGCTCTCTGCCAATCCCTAGGTACCTTCCCCTCTTTCATACATTTATTAAACAAAAATACCAACCACTCCAGCACTATATCCCCCTCTGCTTTTAACATTTCTGTCATGATTCCGTCAGTTCCAGCTGCTTTACCCCCCTTTCATTCTACGTAATGCCTCACGCACCTCCCCCACACTCACATCCTGCTCTTCTTCACTCCTAAACGATGTTGTACCTCCCTGGCCAGTACATGAAATTACCGCCTCCCTTTTTTCATCGACATTTAAAAGTTCCGCCATCTACCCAATACCTCCAGCTCCCCATCTACTAACTCCCCTACTCTGTTTTTAACTGACAAATCCATTCGTTCCCTAGGTTTTCTTACCTTGTTTATCTCACTCCAAAATTTCTTCTTGTTTTCAGCAATTTTTTTTGACAGAGCCTCTCCCATTCTTTCATCCGCTCTTCTTTTGCACTCTCTCACCCCTCTCTTCACCTTTCGTTTACTCTCCATATACTCTGCTCTTCTATTAACACTTCTGTTTTGTAAAAACCTCTCATAAGCTACCTTTTTCTCTTTTATCACACCCTTTACTTCTTCAGTCCACCACTCCTCTTTCCTCCTGCACCCACCTATATATATATATATATATATATATATATATATATATATATATATATATATATATATATATATATATATATATATATATATATATATATATATTATATTATATTATATTTTGCCAATCATCTAAAGCTGAGATATGGCAGATTCAGGAATAAATATATATAAGTTATGTGTTAGGAATGTGTAACTCTCTTAGTTTATTATATTCTCTGATGTACCAGAGTATAGTAGGAAGTATTTGCACATGACAATTTCTGTATCTAAGCTGACGTGAGCAGCAAGATGAATGTCTGTGCTCTGTGCAATTATTTATGTTATTGTTCTGCTTCCCTATTGTCTGATGTGTGGTGACGTAGCCATGCTTCATCATACTTCATATATTTCATCCAATGAGAGTCGTCGACTTGTTGTGTTGTTGCTGTTGAATTCTCCTGTTTTGTAGTCAGGTGCTGGGTTTATAGTTAGTGAAAGGGTGTGTAGCACGGTCGTGTTTCCTTACGGAGAGGCATTAATGTTTCTGTTTAGAGGCTTCCTTCCTACTTGTGTACAGTTTACTTCCATGTATTATTCTGTAATTGTCTGTTTGGACAGATGTTTACAGAGTTTTGTTTCTCTCTTTGTAACTTTTAAGTATTCTAGTGAGTTCTGGTGATCTCGTTAACTGTGAGACATGTCTAAGGAGTGTGTCTCTCTGTATGTGTAAGTGAGAAATTCTGCGCATTCCCATTAATTTTTCTTCCTTATCTGAAGGTCATTAAGTAGGTACTCGATTGAATCTGAGATTCTGCTGAGGATTTCCTTCCTAGATCGGAGATGGTTGAACTGTTATCCTTTGCAAAGACAGACACGCTTCCTTCTATCCCCCATTTTTCTCGGGAGCAGCATTTTGGTTGAGCTTCCAGCCTTCTGTAAATATGTACATAACCACACTAACTCCTATCAAGTGATTTCAGTATTATTGCATTATTCTTATATGTTATTATTTAATATATATAAAAGTTGTCATTTTATTTCCAGGTATCTTATATACAGATATTCTTTTCATTTAATCATATACAGATCCCTAATACATTAATAAAATGTATTTATTATACATGTAAGTAAACTGCTGATTCCATTATCCTTTGCCTTGACTCGCTTATTGTCAAGCTAAAGATTATAAAGTCTTATAACACTTTTTGTCTATGTACGTATGGAGGTAAGGCATTTTTGTTTATAGTTGCACTCAGCAATATTTTTTACTCTCCCTACTTCTCCCACTAGACTCAGACTATAAAGAAAATATGGGAAGTTCCGTCAACGGAATTGGTATGGTTTGATGTGATTTCACTGGGGTGGCAGGTGTTGTTAATGTGGTGTGAGGTGTTGTTACCATGGTGTCAGGTGTTGTTACCATGGTGTCAGGTGTAGTTGCCATGATGACAGGTAATGTTACCATGCTGAAGGTTTTTTAATGTTCTGTCAAATTGTGTTACAGTGACGTAAAGTTATTTGGAAGGTAGATAATGTTGTCATGGTGACAGGTAATGTTGCCAGTGAGGCAGGTGTTTAATGTGTGGAAAATGGTGTAAATGTAGGTGGTTTGCCATGGAGACAGGCAATGTTCCCACAGCGGCAAGTGTTGTTAATGTGGTGGCAGGTGGTGCTACCATAGTGGCAGCCGTTGTTATTGAGGTGGCAGCTGGTGTTGCGGGTCACCTCTAGAGGCTCGAGTTTCTTGACCGTCATTACCGTGGGAGATCACACGCAACATACAACCTCAAGAGTTGCACTTTCCCCTGTTTTATGTCGCCTTCCTCATCCCATCTTGTGTTGGCTACTGTCCCGTAACTCACCAGTTACTGTGTTGTGTTGTTGCCTCCCATCTTGTGTTGGCTAGTGTCCCATAACTCGTCAGCTACTGTGTTGTGTTGCTGCCTCCCATCTTGTGTTGGCTAGTGTCCCATCACTCACCAGTTACTGTGTTGTGTTGCTGCCACCACTTTGTGTTGGCTAGTCTCCCATCTCTCACCAATTACTGTGTTGCGTTGCTGCCTATCATATTCTGCTAGTTACAGCTCCATCACCCTACAGCTAAAGGAATTTTTGCCCCCTCCAGCTAACATTTGCTCGCAGATTCCACAAGTGAGTAGCGGCAGCATTAATTACATCAGAGTTGTGGTACGAGTCTGCTGCCACACAAAAATTGGTTATACAATCTACACGTGTGTATGTGTATGGAGCTCCAGCACTCACTATACCCGAGTTGTATAGTGTGGCACCTTTTTTCTATATCAGTTTCATTCAAGACAAAATACCATTTTCGTGCCTTCTAAATACCCGTGAGTATCATCATCATTTTGTGTGTGTATGTGTGTATCTGTATGTATGTATGCATGTATACAGCTGCATACACACAAACACACACATTATATATATATGTACATATAATGTCGTGCCTAATAGGTAAAACTGGTCAATTAGCAAGAACTCATCTAAATTTAAGTCATTTCTAAAATTTTATCTTACACTTTTAGAGATATATTTTTTTTCATTAATGCTAATGTCTAAATTTATAATTTTGCACCAAAAGAATCTTAGAAAACTTATCTAACCTTATTATAAAAAGCGCAATTTAATTTAGCCTAATCCAACTAAATATATTTTTGATAAGTTTACAATAATTTAATAAACACAATGAAATATATTTTTTCGTTAGGTTCAGAATGATTTTTGCAAAATTATTGCATACACAAATTTTCGCTTGTCTTATATGGCAAGATGAGCGTTGCTGTTTAACACAAAATCGCAAGTTCTGCCTATTCGGCACGACATATGTATATATATATGTCGTGGCGAATAGGCAGAACTTGCGATTTTGTGTTAAATTGCAATGCTATTCTTGCCATACAAGAGAAGCGAAAAATTGTGTATGCAATAATTTCGCAAAAAACATCCTGAACCTAACGAAAAAAAAATAGATTTCATTGTGTTTGTTTATTATTAAATTATTGCAAACTTATCTAAAATATATTTAGTAGGATTAGGTAAATTAAATTGTGTTTTTGCGTGTGTGCGCGTTAGCATGTATATGTTTGTGTGTATGTGCTTGTATGTGTTAGTTACCATTTTGTCCTAGGGACATGTCAATTAGACACTAGGCCTGTTGTATATATATATATATATATATATATATATATATATATGTATGTGTGTGTGTGTATAAGGAAACACTTCGAAATGTTTCGGCCCCGCCAGGAATTGAACCCGGGCCCTCCGTGCGTGAAGCGAGAGCTTTAGCCACCAGGCCATCGGGGTGTGTGTGTGTGTATGTGCTTGTGTGTGTGTGTGCTTGTGTGTGTGTGTGCTTGTGTGTGTTTGTGTGAAACCGAGTTGTGATGTTTAACTTTCTCTCGCCTTTCTTAAGTTTTCTCAAAAACTCTTTACGTCATCTCATTTCCAGGACAAAGAAAATAGTTTCATTATAACTTTCTTGCAGCGCCCACACGCCTTGGCTAATTAGAGTTTGTTTCACATTTGAAAAGTATCACTAATTTCGTATTTGCAGTGTAGTTTTGGCACCTTCTTACTCTCTTTAAAACGTGAAATATGGATTGATTCTCATTTACACGAGTAAGATCATGATGTCTCATCTTGTTGCTGGACTTATAACCTTACTCTTCTATCATTTTTTTTTTGTTATTCCCAGATTTTTCTTTCTCATATCTAAACAGATTTAATCATGGATTCACTCACATGTAACTTCGGAACTGAAAGATTTTGATATAGTCACCAGTAAATTTATTTAAAGCAGAGTAAACACTGTAGGGATTTGTTGCAACCCTTCACAAAGCAGAGGAGTGATGAGTAGGCTGATAGACAAGTCAGTAAGTGTGAAGAGACCACGACTCTTCAATGCCGTACTTTCATGCATAAGGGTGATTACCTACAAACCACTATCTTTTCAGCACTGCATGACCCATATACATTTGACACTTGTCAAATATAAAAAAAACTAACACACACAACCACTGTTAATGGTGGTATAGCAAGCCCTGAGGGGGCCCAGTTCATTTACACCGAACACTGCTATGATGAATTCCTATTTAGTAAGCAATGAATAGTGTTTTAGTAGGTCTTGAAGACTATGTTTAGACACCCCCAACATGAACGGTGTTTCGGTAATTCCCAAGGCTCTGACTTCTTTATTCTGAATTGCTACCAAAAGCGGTGATTTACTAAGACCTGAGGGCCAAACACGTACACTGCTTTCATGAATTGTGTTATAGAAGGCCCTGAGGATCAGACACTCTGAACATTATCTCTGAAAGGTGCTAAATAAGGCTTGAGAACTCGTCTCATACACGGAACACTGCCTCCCTGAGAAGAACTTTATTAAACATTGACCCTTCTTGTGGCTGCCATGTCCCTCTCTGGACACGAAGATCTTCCTTCAAGAGACGCGATTTCATTCTCGTGCTGCCTCGCTATAAACTGCAAAGGAAATTAAGTCACAGGCAGCGTTTCATCTGTTTTTGCGATACTGATTCTTCGCTCTTTGAATTTGTTTTTTAACATATCAAATACAGTCTTACTGACTTTTAAAAAGATTCCATAACACCTTCACAAATATGTAATATTATGTAACACACCACTCCTGAAACAATGCAAAACAACACCTGCAGAAAGATATAAAACAACTGCTCAACCATGAAAAGCAAAAACTAAACAATCACATAAGACGACACGTGTACAAGCCTGTAAGACAATAACTGCACAGTCAATTAACGCAACATCTGCACAACCCTATAACACAACACCTGCTCTATAATGCATATGTCCTCCAAACATAAGAACAGCCAGAGAAATGTTTTGAAAACCTCATTCAGATCATTTTTCTTATGTAATATCAAGACGTCACCTCAGGGACGGGTGAGGAAAGAAATCAAATATGAATTATAGGAAAAACTTTTTTGACAATTTTTTCCGGTCGTACTGAGTGGCGGCTGTAAGTCTCAGTTGATTACGCCAGAACTCACTCGGAAGGAGTTTGTGGAGCCTGAGAAGGAAGGTTTCCCATGCTGGCTAACATATGCTGGTTACCAGAGAGAAAGTTCCCAGTGTTGGGTATAATGTGCAGACTACCAGAGAGAGAAAGTATTCCGTGTTGGGTACTCTGTGCTGGTTACTAGAGAAAGTTTTCGAGATTTCACATGCTAGGTACCTTGATGCGGTGGATAGCCTGAGGAAACAAGGAAACCTGGCCCTAATTGCAACTAGGGACGTTCACAAAGCCATCGACAGCCTATGGCACGATGGGCTTATATTCAAACTTGCCGACCTACCAGACCACAACTGGACCTTCCTCAAGCTCATATTCAATTTCCTAACAGGCAGAGGTATCATCCCCAACTTTAATGGTAAATTTTCAGTACCATTCACCCCAACAGCTGGAGTACCACAAGGGTCATGCCTTAGCCCCATACTCTTCAATATTTATGTAAATGACCTCCCACAACTTGAACACAACTATACCATCATCACCCAATTTCCAGACGATGTTATCCAAGTAGTGTCATCCACCCCCATATCAGGTGCATCCAAACACAGGAGAGTAATAGAGAAAATGAATGAGGAATTACGAAGAACAGCTAACTGGGAGAAAAAATGGAGAATCACAACTAACCCAAAAAAAGTCCTCATCAGCACCATCGGCTGCCTCCCATCTACCATAGAAGACAAAGGAGGTATCTCCATAAGAGGTTCACGTGTCGCTATCAGAAACCCAACAAGATCCTGGGATACGAGATCGACATATTGCTTCACTCCACTTCTCACATCACCAAAAAAGTGAACCTAGCTAAAGCCGCCTCGGCCAGCTATTCAGATTCAAAGTAGCCCCCTCTCACATCAAGGAGCACCTCTATAAGATCATGATCAGACCTTTGCTGGAATACCCCTGCGTACCCATATCACTAACAACTAAAACCAGCATGCTGCAGCTTCAACGTGTCTAAAACAGAGCCCTCCACTTTATCACTGGGACCAGATTCAGAGACAGAATCAGGATGGAAGACCGGCATATACAACAGGAAATTTCTGCAATTAATGTCAGGATAGACAAACTGAAGTAGAAAAAACTATATGACATGCAGGAACTCTATGTACCGGATAGAGAACCCCCCCCCCAACCAATAAACACTACCGACTACGTCATCAACACACCTCCCCATCGAACCCAAAGACTGACCCTACAACAACGAGTCAGACGTTTCATTCACAAGGACAACTACCAAGGATCCTGAGTGACCTCCCCGATGAATTAGAAGAGTGGATATCACCAGAGTCATTCTACGTCCAACAACGAAGATAATTGCTCCCCAATTATGGGTGACCTACCTTTACCAAGCTAAATCTTACAACTAACCTTGTAACACTTGCTATCATCCTACTAAAAGACACCACCTCAGAAACTGCTTAGCCAGCTCCGGGCTAGCTACCAAACACCATCGAAAGCCCAGCAACTACCACCTGTTGCAGCAGCCTTGCCTCCGACCTCCTGCGCCAAAAAAAAAAAAAAAAAGCAATTGGAAATAGTATGCATTCTTCCAACTCAGTGACATGCTGGGATACAGCTGCATAACTGTGTGCAACTGATGGGCAGGAGGTATACCTACCTCAAGAAATTAACTCACGAATAACTCTACAAGCACACACACTTATTAAATTCCGCCAAAGTGGTTAGGCCACTTACCTTTATAACCCCCACCTCCCCCTCCCAACAATTTCCCATGTTTCTATCCTTACCCATCCTTCTTCCTTACCCATCCTTCTTCCTTACCCATCTTACCTCGTAACCTCGTACCTTGCGTAGGTCACGCACAAACACACACATACACACACACACACACACACACACAAATGTACACTAGAGAAAAAAAAAGCTTGTAAAATGAAAAAATGGAGAAAATAAGAAGGGTACAAAGGGCAACATCAGCGAAGATAGAAGAGAGACATCGGGAATGGACAAATCAAGAAAAGCATTAGCTGAAATGCTATCAGAAGACGGGGATACAAAGGGGGTAATAAGAGAAACTGCATGTGAAATGTTAAAAACAGACATTGTCTGATAGGAAAGGGAATGGGAGGCAGAGGGAATTCACAGATAATGTATGCCGTTCAGGTGGGTGAAGGTGGGAGAAGGTTCAGGAAGCAGGAGGTGGGAGGAGGAGGAACGTAAGATTATAATAATTATTGTGTGGAAATGAGGAGATAGGCTGTATGGATAATCTTCAAAAGATCAAGAGGTTATCTCATGTAAAACAAAGGTCTTGAAGCTTACCTTGTTGCCACATGAACTTGGAACAAGATCCTGAGAACATAAATGAAGAACACACATACACATATATTCACTGAAATTAAGAATGGAGGAACACTGCAGAAGGCCTACTGGCCCATACAAGGCAGGTCCTTAAATTGTGTCTTCCTAGATCGGAAGAGAACAGAAATGGAGATAGAACGACTGAGGAAGTAACAAAAAAAAAATAACATTAGAAATGGGAAAAATTATATAAGGAGGAAGAGAAAGAAACATCCAGCCTCAGGGAATCTCTCAAGGGATACCCTTTTTGCCATTCCTACCGAGCCCAACTGATGATCCTCCCTCATTTCTCCAAAGCTATCATTGACCCCCAAGGTGAGGTATTTTTACTAGGTGAAAAGGCTCTTCATACAAGGAAATGGACATTTTGTCTCTTTCCAAATCGTATTTCTACTACTCTCCTTTCCTCCAGCATCCCCCCTTTCCTTACAGTTCCTTCTTTCTCCATCCCTCCTTTCCTTCTCAGTTGGTCTTATGGGATTTCCTCTTCCAACGTACAGGTCCTTGGTTGAGGGAAAGTTGATCATTGTCAGTTCCATTCCGTTGATGTCCTCGGTGGTGTTTGTTGTTTTCTGTTGATTTTGGATCATCCAGGATGTGGTACTTCAATCTGGAGTTCCGTAGAGTGACTTGGGTGTCCTCAAGGTGATGGTGTGTCTTTGGAGGCTGGCTGTTCGTTCTGGGAGGTGGCAGCCAAAAGAAAGATTGACTGGATATCTGCCTCTCGACGGGTTTCCGGTCGTTCTCGCTTCTGTATGCTAAGATGGCTCTGTGGATGTGAAGTTATCCTGGACAGGAAGGTTAGGATTCATTGCAGCATCAACACTACCTGCAGTGGTGAGGAACCTTCCTCTTTTTTTTTTTTTATTCTTTTTTTTTTAAATTGAAAACTCCATTGTGGATACTGATATCCATGAGTTGCCTTCTCTCACGTCCTTTCTTTCCTCAGTGGCATCCTTAAATAACTCCGGCATACCCACGGATTTCTCCACCAACCCGGTGCCATCTTTGAGCGACAGATCGTTGTCTGACTCCGGTGCCAGAGTTCCGGATGATGCTTTTGATACCTCTGACCTTCTCTCGACCTTGACCCTGATTCCAGCTTTTCCCTTCAGTGCGTCAGTTTTCGGATAGTTGGCACATCACAAGCGACCTCGACTTGTAATTGATGATGGTGGCTCTGTTACTGTCACTCATCGCTTTCATTCTCAGAAACTACAAGTCCGACAAATCTCCTCTCCTTCAATCTGTATATCAAGGAAGCTCCTGGACTAAATTATCTTTTTCTTCAACCAACGACACCTACAGACTATTTTTCCGATCACAGTATTAGGAAAGCACTCCTGAGGCATGTTAGGAAAAACTTGGAATGCGATTTGTCTTTCTGCAGAATGCTGAGCTGACTCGCAGTCTCTCCTTCGGAATATTAACGATATTCTTCTCATAATGTGTATATTTTCTTGTCTCAGTTAAAGCTGTCGTACCGTTCTTATTCTTCATAACACAGTCCAGCAGAACATTACGAAGTGTGATTCAGTCATTCTTGAGCAACTTAAACTCCAGAATCAGGTGCATGTGGTAGGAGACATTGTCATTCCAATTTAACTAAATTGACATGACTACCGAGAACTTCCATCCTTTGGTATATATAGCAGTTAAGCTTTAACAAGTACCGGAATTGATCCCTACACCACGCTGGTGGGAGATTCAACTGTAAAAATGTATTTGTGGTCACAGCGGGGCCCAGGCTAACCTCCCTATGGTGTATATAAATATGCCTAGTTGGATTAATTTTATTAAAGCCAGCTGATAGAGTGGCTTACGCACTGGCCTGGAGTTTTAGAACTTACATGCCATGGGTTCAAACTCCACACATTCCTGGTTTAGTACAGAAATTGCTGGCGTTTTGACCACCTGGAAGAGAGTCCAGTCAGAGGTGCAGCTGAACATAACAATATATCGTGTCTTTACTGTGGAGAGGCTCACCCTTCATATTTTCGCCGTTGCCAGGTTGTCTTACAAAAACTAGAAGTCCGATGTCTTAAGGAGAAGAAGGGCTTCTCTCATGCAATGCCAGTTTCTTACATCTGCCTTCGTATGAGAGACTTTTTCCAGAGTTGTTCAATGACCTCAGAACTATGTAGTACCCTCTAACACAACCACCTTTGTGTCCTGCCCTAATTTAACCCTCGCCTCTGACGCCTGTACCACTTCGTCTTCTATTAATCCTTTTCTCACAGTCTTTCACCCATGTTTTTTATTCATCTATACAGCCGACTCTGGTTAAACCATCTGATCCTTCCTCATTTAATAATTCCAAAACATCTCCGAAGTTCAAAACTCCTCCAGTTACTTAACGTCCCTGTCCAAATATCCTTCCCCCCACACTTCACTTTTCCTACCTCTGAGTCTAGCACTTACCTCCTACTACATCAATAACAATTTCGGAAGTTCATCTTTTCCCACGTACTGCCCCTTACCCTCCTGTTCTGACTCAAGTTTCTTCCTCCCGGAATACCACTAGTTAATCTTTGGCTTCTCCTACTTCCGTAACTACCAATATCTCTCTTCTGTCTACTCAACCTACATCCTCTGACTGTAGCACCAGGCTTTCTAAAGCTTCCTTGTCAGCAGAAACTACTAAAGTTTTTGGGCGTTTATTGAGCAGATGTAACCTGTGGAGGCTGACCCAACGCCCAACACGTCACCTCACTTTCTACAATCTTTTCCATTTTCTCTTAAACACCTACTTTCTTCTCAGGGTTCCTTCAGATAGTTTCTAGCTAATTTACACTATAACTTTACAGACCATTCTAGCCCGTAGACACCACCTACTTACTGTTACTGCTGTCTTTCTACTCGCAGCTGATGGCTTTCATAAGAGGACTCGGGGGTAATCAGGGGGTACTTAAAGTGTTATTCTCCCTCCCAGTTTTTCTCTATATGTGCGTTTTTCAAACAACTTAAATTGAGTCCCACTGTTGTCCTAGCTTCTTGTACGTATCGATATTCCATATTCTCAACTGTTGGTTCGTACTTCTCTACAACATGCTACGACCCATATCTACTTGGACAGGTGGTATACGGTCCATTCTTTGTAAGATTTTACTTCACGATCGTTATCTATTCCTGATGTTGATTTTCTGGTTTCTTCCTTCCTTCACTCCTTTTATTAGGTGATTTTAACGTAGTAGGTTGGTAGACAGCAACCACCCAGGGAGGTACTAACTCCCTGTCAAATGTGTCTGAAATAAAAACCTATAATTGTTTGACACAATGGTGGGATTGCTGGTGTCTTTTCTTTCTGTCTCACAAACACGCAAGAAAACAGATATATTGTAACGCAATTATTATGTGTTACGTAAATATATGCTGGCGCCTAGGGGTAAAAGACTTGTCTAAGGGCATTTCAAATGTTAAAATAAAATACAATACCATAGAGCCAGAAAGGTAAATTCTCCTGAAGTGCTACAGCTAGACAGGAAGGTTAGTTAAATTGACCTTTATAAAAAATATAAGTCTATTAATAGTAACCTTTATTATACAACACACAACCTACCCTCTACATATTACAAAATAGCTCACTAGTACACTGCTACTAGTTATTTAAAATTACAACAATTGTAAACAGTGGGGCTCCATGACCCTTCCCCTTCTGCCGGCCTTTCTTGCCTGCAGGGAAAGCACTTCACCTGTACTCTCCAAAACTTAAACAGGACCTTCCACATACTAGGGTCTTACAGGTAATTTCATGAGAGTAATCAGTAGAACAACGTATGGCCTAAAACTTAACCAAAATACCAACCCCATCCTTAAACACACACCAAACACCGACCTTCTCCACCACTGCTCTTGGAAAAATAATCACATAAGCAGTATAATGTGATCCTTTATTGACAACGTTTCGCCCACGCAGTGGGCTTTATCGAGTCACAAACAGATCTACCTGGAAAATGAGCAACATGGAGATATATATAGGGTACAGTCAGGTGGAGAATGCTGGGTCAGGTGGAGAAAGCTGCATGTGGCAATCTTCACAGTAGGGTGATGGACTCTAAAACCTTGGGTAGCTTTAAAAAAGAGATTGCATAAGTATATGGGTAGACCTTCTGCAGTGTTCCATTCTTGAGTTCTATGTGGGATAGCGATGAAGAAGTTTCTTGGCAATAGGTTCAGCTATGTTGTAGAAGCCGTTGTTCTGGTTGAAGTTGTTGGATATACAGATAAGTGATGATTCCAGGATTCTTCGGTATTGAGTGTTGTCTTCTCTGGCGATGAGTCTTGCGTTTCTGTAGTTGATTAAATGGTTGTGTGAATTTCCGTGTTGAACACAGGCATTTCTCGGGTCGTCAGATCTGCCTGCGTACTGGTGTTCTGAAATGCGTGTTTGGAGGTCTCTGGATGTTTCGCCGACGTATAATTTGCTGCAGTCATTACAAGGGATTGTGTATACCCCTGCAGTGGATTGAAGCTTGTCCTTAGCCGATCGTCGTGATGCTCATTGCCTTCGTTACATTGTCTGCTATCATGACCTTTGTGTTCCTTCTACGTACAGGTTAGTAGAAGCCCGTTATTTGTTCGGCGCCTCTGCTTATTCCAACAGTTTTCTCTTCGTCTTGACTCACTCCGGTCTTTTCTCCAGTTGCCTCCCTTGTATGTTCATATAGCGTCTGCCTTTTCTCTTACCCCTTGGGAGGTTCCGACGGTTCGTGTCTGTTCTCCCTACTACAGAACGCCAAAGCTCTCCTACCTACGGCTGCTTCTCGCTCTCTTTTTCTCGATCACTTCCGGTCGAATGCGCATCCCGTCGCTGTTTATACAGATAGTTCTAAATCTTCTGCCGAGTTTTATGCCATCCTCATAGCGCTTCTCCGTATTACATATATGTCTCCATCGGCGTTTGTGATCTTTGCAGATTCCCTCAGCGCTTTACAGGTCATTAAACGATTTGATTCCCCACATACATTGGACCTTCGTATTCAACTTTGGTTGCGCCGTGTAGCTTGCAAAAACAAAGACGTCGTGTTTTTTGTTGGGCCCCTAGACACGTTGATGTGCGGGGCAATGAACAGGCGGATGCTGCTTCGCGGTCAGCGGTACATGATCTTCAGGTTTCCTATAGAGGTAATCTCCATCTAAAATCACATTTGTATTCTTATTCCCGGACATTACACCAGAGAGAAACTTTAAAATGCCCTCTTTGAAGTCACTCTTTCAAGACTAATGAGCGTGTATAGAGACTCCACACAATATGGCTACCCAAAAGAGACGCCAATTAGTAATTTTAGGAAAATATAAAATATAATTCTGGAAGTAACATATAGAATTGTTACCCTGTATGAATGTTGCAAATAAATATAAATATAAGTAAATGAAATTTTAAAATATATTTCTTCATAAAAGCTTTTTCACTCCACGCTCTTGCCAGAAGCGTGCTTACACTACAGTTAAAAACTGCAACATAACACCCCTCCTTCAGATTGCAGGCTGTGTACTTCCCACCTCCAGGACTCAAGTCTGGCTAACTGGTTTCCATGAATTTCTTCTTAAATGTTACTGTGCTCACACTCCAACAGTAGGCCAAGTAATAAAAACCATTCGTCTCCACTCCTATCTAGCATACTCACGCATGCTTGCTGGAAGTCAAAGCCCCTTACTCACAAAACATCCTTTACCCCCTTCCTTCAACCTTTCCTAGGACGACCCCTACCCCGCCTTCCTTCCACTACAGGTTTATACGCCCTCCAAATCATTCTGTTTTGTTCCATCCTCTCTAAATGTATGTCCGAACCACCTCAACTACCCTTCCTCTGCCCTCCGGATAATACTTTTAGAAATCCTGCACCTCTAATCTCCAAGCTACGGATTCTCTGCATATTTATTATGCATAAATACCATTTTGTTGCAACATTTTCAAATTTCCCCCAAAAACATTCAAATTATTCCCCTGTGGGACTTACGCCCCACGTTGGTAATCACAGCACTAACCTGTACCTGCGCCCGTAATATTCATCATGAAAGACCTCGTTTGACTGTCAAGTGGAGTGGTTATTCCTGAAAATATAAATTGTCACAAAGTTATAGATGTTGCTAAGAAGGTAACGGAAGAAGCTCTGGAAGATAAAGGATCATTTGGCGAATTGACAGTAAATTGCTGTAAACGAGTTAAGTTTATTTTTCTCTACAGACACTTGCGTTAAGGCAGTAGGTGACAAATACAGGTTGCTGATACTATTAGTTCAGTTATTAATTTCTCTATAAAATAACACTAAGATTTGTTGAATGTTTGTCATGAATTGGCTTTTGCCCCACTCTTCATATTTGATGAGCAAGTTTTGATGATATATATATATATATATATATATATATATATATATATATATATATATATATATATATATATATATATATATATATATATATATATAACAGATTTTCAACAGTGTTAAGCAACGAATAAAACCGATTTATCAGGAGCCAAGTATGTCAGTGATGGAGGTAACTTGATAAGTCATGTAAGTTGGCCGAAGTTGGAATAATATTGATAAGTGAGACATGTGCAACTGTGAGGTGTCTTTCACCATCGTCTTTATCAGTCAAATACAGAAGTGGCAGATATGGAGACAGTGGGAGAAGTGGAGAGGTATAATTGGTATAATCAGTCTCCAGCCTGGAGACGTGTTGATGAGAGACATACGCAGCACTAGGAAATTTTATTGACGAAACGTTTCACCTGCGGTGCATGCTTCGTCAGTCGAATACAGAGATGAATCACACTAATGGAGATAGCGTTGGTGGTAGTGGAGAGGTAGTATGATGCAATCAGTCCATTACTCTGGCTAAGCTCATCACTCAAATTAAGAGACATTGTCTGAGGTTCAGTTTGATCATCTTGTGCCTAGGGTCTTGGATTGATTATATCAAACTATCTTTCCACTTCATCTGCTTCGCCAACTACCAACGCTTATCTCTGCATAGGACTGATGAAGTATACAGGACAGGCGAAACGTTTCGTCAGTAAAGAGTCCTAGTGTTTTACGTGTGTCTAACTTATAACCTTATTGACCTTGTATACTATTTATAACTATAGCTGCGTTTAACTTATAGTCCTGAACAATCTGAAGCTGACGCATAAGAATGGAGCCTTTTATAGCGCCAGAATAAAGTTATAGAGGGTGTCCTCTCTACCAAGATAAGTTGTGTTTCAATGTCAGGAAAGTATCAATATAATAATGATATACAATACCGACAGCCGTAAAGTGTATATGTGGAAAATTTAATTTCTTATAAATTATTTCGTTATTTATCCTAATTTGATATAAACACAACTGTCTTAGGAGACAAAGCCCCTAACTTCCCCCTACCCTTCATACGTGACTGCACGAAACGTGCGACACGAATTCTCAACAAGGCCAACACAAATCAAGGTGAAGAAAAGCCTAGTTACATAGTTTTACCGGTCAGCAACGTTGCAGCTAACGATTCAAAAAATTTTGACAGAAAACTTGCTAAAATATCCACTAGCCCTTCAACTCCTATTAGAATCCCAGTAAAAACCCAAGAATGACTCTGGCACTAGTGCAGGAGTATACACTATACCATGTGGGGTGTGTGACAAAGTATATGTGGGGGAAACAGCCACATCTCTGAATATTAGGATCACGAAACACAAAAACGCTTGCAGCAATAATGACCGTAAAATCGAGTGTGTTCAACATAGGGACGATGTCGAACACCTCATGAAATTCAGTGAAACTAGATTAGTGAATAAGGAAGACAATTTAAGACGGCGAAAGTGCATAGAAGCTGCCCTAATTGCTCTCAGTAACACTATCCGTCGAAAGTCCGCTAGTAACACTATCTCCAAATTGCTAATAAACAGGATATTACACATTCTGGAGACTGCTGTAACATGATGTTGACAGGTCTTTCTCTAACCCAATCATTCTCACAACAATTACTACCACTACTACTGTCACTACTACTACCTTACTCCTGCCACTATAATGCTCGCTTTCTTAGTTATCTCTGTATTAGTACTCGTGGTGAACGGTAACTTTAATAAATGTCCTGAACTGTACATAAAAGCCTTTTTCCACACACAGTATACGGATACCAGAGTACATGCAATGTACTCACGTACAATATACAATGAGTTGCAATGTGTTAAGCAACTAATTCAAATGAATAACATTTTGTAAAATAATGACTATGAGTATTGATCTGGGTTACTCTAGCCCTTAAATCTAAAATATTACCATTGAAAGTGTCCTTACCCCTGATTGATTGTAGCAGTGATGTAAATTAGTTTTGCTCTTGGTGTGGCAAACAATGTGTATGATTCACGTACATAATGTCCTTAAATCACTCTTGGCAGTATTCTTTGCTTTACGAAATGCTACTTTCTCCTCATTTGGAATTTCAGATCAAACGCCCATAAAGAGGAAATATTTTTATACAGTTAGATTTATTGGTAATAATGAGGCAATATCGTAGAAACGTTTTCCATCCTGTCTCTAGTCCAGATTATGCATTTGTCCCTCGGCGTCACCTGCGCATCGATCCCAACATAGCATGTAATCAGGTCATGTCTCTAGAGTCATTACATAATGGTCTGCCGCACATCCCGGTCGACTGCGAATTTTCTACTATACAAGAACAGCTCTTGTTACACATTAGCGAGTAGTTAGAGTTAATTATGGAAGATCGTGAGCTACCCACCCAGACCACCGAGTCCGACAGGTGGCTCTGCCGGCGCCCACATGAACACCAATAATTACAACATTCGTGTCTCTGCTAATATACACCTCCGTCCATTGCAACATATGCCAGTGCCAGTTGGTCTGTTTGATGATCTCATACGGCCCAGGAAAATCTTTTCCTGAGTTTTGTGCAAGCAACATTTGCAATTACCCATTTTTATTTTTCTGTCTGTAGTTACAGGGAACAGAGCTGTGCTGTGGCGTACCCTCTTCAGAAATTTATCATATATAGTTTTTTTTTAATTTACTGTGGTTATAGCACTTACTGTTGTAACTAATTCTGTGGTCTACCACTCTGTACATAATTTTTTTTCTAGCATTTCTTCGGTTTCAGTCTTCTTCAATTTACAACTGTGACATCTATTCACCGTTGTAAGTATTGCGGATTCTTCTATCAAATCGCTGATGAAGTTTTATGATCTAATGTTGTTATCGCATCTCTACATTACCTTCTGCCCTCCAGTGTAGGTATCTTTAGTGCTTTTAGCCTTTCATCGATAATAGTAATTATTTTTTATAATGGGTAACCATTTTCTTGTTCTTAGTTGATTTTGTTCTATATCCGCTTGTTCTTGATGAGCGAGGTCTCTGTGTCACCACTCCATATAAATATTTCTGCCTGATACATGTTTTAAGCAACTTTTTAAGTATTTCTCCACCCACAAATTTGAAAATTCTTCAAAACGCCACTGTTGCTTATAAGTTTCCCACAGTTTCGTTGATATGATCTGCCGGTGAAACTGGGCTTGTTAATTAAACCCAACATTTGGCGAAACATCTTGTCTGAATTTTTAAATATAATATTACTGCCTGTATTCTTGACATGACCTGATTTCGTTTTGCCAAAATTTGTTACATTGAATTTATCTCTATTAAACTCCATCATTCATCTATTACTCCATTAGCTTATTTAATTAGTCATTCAGTTTTTTTAGAAATTTGCAGGCAATTTTTATTTATTTCCTTAGACGTTTAACACCTATAAACATATTTATCGCTTCTGGTAAGCCATTTATCTGAATCAAAAACGTTTTCTGGACAAGTTTAGAATCTTGTTGAGTCCCAATGTTTGATATCACCAATGTGGACATTTTTTCCTCTTCAAACTGATTTCCTTTTCATTTTAACTATTAATTAAATCACTCATCCATTTTGATAGTTTGCCTTTTTTCATCCATGGTGCAGGTGGGGGCAGTGGGGTAGCGAAGGTAGATATATTGACGGGAGTTGAATAAAGAGAGAGGCTGTAGGGGGCAGTTCGAGGTAGTGGTGAAGTAGTTGATTAAGACACATGTAAGACATATGTGCAACAGTTGGGTATCTTTAGTGATTAAACGTTTACCTAGACAGTATGATGTTGTAGTTTCAACATTAAATATACCCAACTGTTGCATATGTTTCTTAATTATGAACTTGTCGGTATTTTATTCCATTATCAACATTATTGAATAGCATCATGTGCGTGAGATGCATCAGCCACTAAATATTTAAGCCGTTCAAAATGGTACTCAGTTACTTTTAATGTGATTATAAGGAAAAATATCTCACTGTTTTACATATAAAACTAAGAAAATGATACCTAACACTCCAATAACAATTCAAAAACCATCTGTAATTAGGAAAACTAATTTCTGTAATGTGCTATACAACTTTTCATCATGGGACACCTGCACATGTAATTAGTTGCATGAGCTTACGGATGAAGAATTCTTTTCTACTTCCCTATTGAAGTGGAACAAAATTCTTCCTCAGAATTCTGTTCCACTTCCGAATTCTTCTAATATCTGTATAACATGCAAATATTTCTATTTGTTTAATATGATCTTGAGGGCATACAGAAGTTATGGGCACATGAAACGCACACAGTGTTGGTACTCTTCAGCTGTGGGGAATGTTGTGTGTTGTGTTGGTACTCTTCCGCTGTAGGGGATGTATTGTATTAGTACTCTTCAGCTGTGGGGGATGTATTGTATTGGTACTCTTCAGCTGTAGGGGATGTATTGTATTGGTACTCTTCAGCTGTGGGGGATGTATTGTATTGGTACTCTTCAGCTGTAGGGGATGTATTGTATTGGTACTCTTCAGCTGTGGGGGATGTAATGTATTAGTACTCTTCAGCTGTGGGGGATGTAATGTATTGGTACTCTTCAGCTGTGGGGGATGTATTGTATTGGTACTCTTCAGCTGTGGGGGATGTAATGTATTGGTACTCTTCAGCTGTGGGGGATGTAATGTATTGGTACTCTTCAGCTGTGGGGGATGTATTGTATTGGTACTCTTCAGCTGTGGGGAATGTAATGTATTGGTACTCTTCAGCTGTGGGGATGTATTGTATTGGTACTCTTCAGCTGTGGGGATGTATTGTATTGGTACTCTTCAGCTGTGGGGGATGTAATGTATTGGTACTCTTCAGCTGTGAGGGATACGAGAGGTAGTTATAATACTGCTGTGCTATGGTTGATGTTATGTGTTAGTCTCGTCAGCCGCCGGTGGTGTTTCAGTGAGTTTTTATCACTTGCAGATCTAAGATTGCTGAAGTGAGGAGAAAGTCTTTATATTTCTCGCTTCCTTGCACTTGACCCTTCCACAATAATCTGTTCATTCTTCCTTCCCTTCATGTCGCTGTTCATTAATTGATTTAAGTTTTATACACAAAAGCATTACAAATTCTTTGGTGGTCTCACATAGGATATAACTTTAGGTGAAACAGAGCCGTTTCACAGAAAATCGGACTGACTTCATCATATATATATATAATGTCGTGCCGACTAGGTAAAACTAGTCAATTAGCAAGAACTCATTTAAAATTCAGTTCTTTCTAAAATTTTATCTTATACGTTTAATGATATTTTTGTTTTTCATTTATATTAATGTAAAAAATAATTTTGTAACAAAAGAACCTTAGAAAATTTACCTAACACTATTATAACAAGCGCAATTTAATTTAGGCTCATCCGACTAAATTTAATTCTAAACAAACACAATAAAATATTTTTTTTTCCTTAGGTTCAGATTGATTTTTGCGAAATTATTACATACACAAATTTTTGCTTGCCTTATTCAGCAAGAAGAGCGTTACTATTTAAGCCAAAATCGCAAGTTTTACCTATTCAGCACGATATATTATATATATATATATATATATATATATATATATATATATATATATATATATATATAGTCCCCAGGATGCGACCCACACCGGTCGACTAACACCCAGGTACCTATTTTACTGATAGGTGAACATGGACAGCAGGTGTCTTAAGGAAACACGTCCTAATGTTTCCACCAGTACCGGGGATCGAACCCCCGAACCTCAATATGTGAGCTGAGTGCGCTAGCACTCAAGCAACGGGACATCTATTCAGATATGATATTAACAAACTAAATAAAGTTATAGTATGAGTAATTTTTCCACACTCCAAAATCCATATCAATATCCCATATGCCAGCCATTGATGCTGAAAGAGATCCTTGGTTTATATTCAGGTGAGCATCCACTGGGAAAAGGAGCGTCCCTCCCAGGAAGCAGACTCACCTTCGGAAGGTATTATTTTGACAGTGTTTCAAAGTGTAAATTGTGATAATTGTGTCATATGTGTATAGAGTATCGGACGACCTTCATGTTGTCTGCTGCAATTCTTTCAGTTTAATATATGTACTCTTTTAATTCTCGGATTATGGGAACGTAGCGTACGTCTTAAACCTTCCTTACTGCTTTGATAATTTTGAATTATAGTCCACGTAATAAGAGCAGTAACTTTATTTCATGTTAAAATAGAGCTTCTTAGTATATTATTTCTTTTGGCTGGTGTGCAATTTGCGCTCGACAATATGGCATTGTCTTATCCCAGAACTTTCAGCATTAAACTCAAGTGCGAAAGTTGGGGATATAACAAGCCTATAATTATTGGAGAATTACCAATATTATCTTTAGTGATGTTAGCGCAAAGCCGAGCACGGAGCTGTCTGCGCTGACTGTATGTGCATGGCCTGTCATCACAGCTGTCTGTATTTGTTGTGTGCAAGACCCATGACCATTGATGTGTATCCAGTGTATGTACATGACCAATGGTGTGTATCCAGTGTATGTACATGGCCTCTGATCAAAGCTGTTTGTTCTTGCTACACATCGGCTAAAAACTTATTTTCGATGCTTCGTTAGGATAGATTATCAAAGAGTAAAATTGCTGTTGGGAAACCCCACTATCGAAATTTGCTTAACTCGAATTGTGTCTTACTCTTGTTAACCTTTCTCTCCATCTCCTTTTTTTTTATCTCCCCATCCCCCGGAAGAACTTGGCTCATTTTACAGTACAAAGAGGTGTTAAGGTCTTCACAGGCAAGTGAGCAGCAGACGGGTCATCATCTGCATAATGTGCCGACTCTGAAGACCTGGTGAGGGGACACAAATGAGCCGATCTGAAAAGCCTAGTGAGGTACACAATGTGCCTCACATGATGACTTTGGTGAGGGACACAAAATGCCGCTTGTGAAGACCTGGTGAGTGCATAATGTGATGTACCTGACGATCTAGTGAGGAACGCGGTTTGCCACCTCTGGAGACCTAATGAGGCTGCTGCTACCAATAGTGGCGGTGCTGGGGGTAAAGATGCTGCCTCCGTGACTGGTAGTGGTGGTGGTAAGTGCTGCTGCTGCTGTCTAATAGGAATGCTGGTGCTGCTGTCTAATGGGGTTACTGGTGCTGATGATGCTGTCTAATGGGTTGCTGGTGTTCAGCAACGACCTAATCTTCATCAAAGTCATCAGTGGAACATACCTGCATCCCGACTAAGAAAAAGCAAATTACAAGTGGCGAACTATACACCACACCTACCTGTGGAAGGTCAACTACCTTTGGAAGGTCAACTACCTATGGAAGGTTATCAACTTGTGGAAGGTCAGCTACCTGTGAAAGGTCAAGTACCTGTGAATCCAGGAGAGAGTGGATCTAGTAGCGACCAGTAAAAAGGCGGGGACAACAGCTGTGACTTGACCAGTTCAACCACATATAGATGAAATACACTCCCCTCAATCACACACACACACACACACACACACACACACACTTAGATAATGATCTCACAATAGTAAGCTAAGACATTTAACAAGTTAATATGTGTTACCTACTTCACTTCATTTAATATCCTTTCCTAACATTATCTATCAACATTGAAAGTACAATAATGTACAAAAATAAGAGGCAGACTTAAATTCAAATGATTATCAATACCGAATTGAGCGAAATAAGAGAGAGAGAGAGAGAGAGAGAGAGAGAGAGAGAGAGAGAGAGAGAGAGAGATAAACTACGAGAATGAGAGAGAGAGAGAGAGAGAGAGCTAGCTTCAGAGCAACACCGGGACAACTAGTAGGACAATATCAAACACATGTTTAAGGTGGCGCAGCTAATTGTGTTCCAACACACGTTACGCTCCCAATTACAGTCCAGACAGTTCCAACCAACCAGCACATACTCTCACGGTAAGATTCACTCGCTCTAAGAGGGGAGAGTCGTCCTTAAGCCCTCCCAGGAATCTAATATATGTTGTCCGAAATTTTATACCAAAACATTCTAGGAATATCATAATTATTACCTCTGAGATGATACCCGTGGAAGAGAAATAAAAACTAAATATGCGAACTTCTGAAAGAATGAAAATGGTATTAGTGGGAGGTAACGATTAATTAAACATATGTAAACAGTTGTAGATGATGTGAATATTAGGCTTCGAAAGCTGGGTAATTTGTCCTAAAGACAGGGCTGTGTTTATGCCCATGGGTTGGTAGTGTATATTATGGAGACTGAAAATATCGAGAGACGAGCAGCTGGCAGCCCGACACTCATCAACAGATCCCTAAACGTGGCCTGACTAATTCAGGAAGAGCTACTGCTTTATGCTGGACTGAGTAGCCGTGTGAACCTGACTCAGAGCTTTGGCAGCAGCCGAATCTCCAGCACTTCAGAAGTAAAGCAGAATAGCAGAAGCAATATCAACAATAACAGCAACTGCAATAGAACCTGTGACAGTAGTTCCAGCAACAGAAGAAGTAACAGCATAAATATAACAGCAACAATAGCAGAAATACTTGCAATAACAGTAGCAGCAGTTCCACTAACGCAATAACATCAGGAGCTGTAGCATCACATGATGGAACTAGAGTATCGCAGCAGGTCATTATCTCCTGGCAGTGGTAGTCAGGTCATTATCTCCTGGCAGTGGTAGTCAGGTCATTATCTCCTGGCAGTGGTAGTTAGGTCATTATCTCCTGGCAGTGGTAGTCAAGTCATTATCTCCTGGCAGTGGTAGTCAAGTCATTATCTCCTGGCAGTGGCAGTTAGGTCATTACTTCCTGGCAGTGGCAGTCAGGTCATTATCTCCTGGCAGTGGTAGTCAGGTCATTATCTCCTGGCAGTGGCAGTTAGGTCATTATCTCCTGGCAGTGGTAGTCAAGTCATTATCTCCTGGCAGTGGTAGTCAAGTCATTATCTCCTGGCAGTGGTAGTCAAGTCATTATCTCCTGGCAGTGGCAGTTAGGTCATTACTTCCTGGCAGTGGCAGTTAGGTCATTACTTCCTGGCAGTGGCAGTCAGGTCATTACCTCCTGGCAGTGGCAGTCAGGTCATTACCTCCTGGCAGTCAGGTCATGAGTTCTTCGAAGAACCGGTTTGCCAAACTCTCCTCTTTCTAGCTTTGTCATATCTACTTTCTCAATTAAATATTAAGTTTTCGTGCAATAAAATTATTCCTAATGTCCTCCATTTGCTCATTTTCAGCATTTCTATGTCACTATAGCTCAATTGATCTTTTATTTTCCATATCAGTTTCTTCGTCGTGCATTATAATTTTTCATATTAAATGCCTAAAATAAGAGTTGTCATCAATGTTATTCTGTGTATGTCTTTTCTGGTTCTTTACAATACTTTTGATGTACTGTAAGCCTTAACTTTCTTAACTCCTATTGGTATCAAAGAGAGAAAGAAAGAGACTACCCCCCCCCCCACATTTCTGCTAGGGTGCTTTAATTAAGTTTTTAACATCGCTCTTGGGGTGATTAACATTCCCAACATATCTGATATGCTCAAACTTCCCTCTATATCTGATGGGTTGATCAAACTTTCCCACATCTTCGTCACGGTGATCAAAAACTTCCCCACATCTCTGCTAAGTGATCAAGCTTACCCAGATGTCATAATGGGAACTGAATCTTTCAAACATCACTAATGGGGCGTTAGAACCTTTCTACATCTCTGCTTGGTGTTCAAATGTCTTTATATTTATAACGTATTCACATATCTGACGGAGTACACAAAGCACCCCATATTTTGGATGGGATGCTCAAAATTTAGCCATGTATCTAATGGGTACTCAAATTTCACGTCTCTACTACATGCTCAACCATCCCATTCTTAATGATTTTCTCACACTACTCCACGTATCTAAAAAGGAAACAAACTTTCCCAAATCTCTGTTGAGGAGCTCAAATGTAACCGCATCTCTGGCAGGTGGCCACTATTCACCATAACACTGATTGGGGGATCAAACGTATCTATACCTCTTTTAGGGTTAACAAAAGTCTGTCTCCGCTGAGATACTTAAACTTCCCAACACAAACTTCCCCATTTCTCTGACTGGGTACTCAAGTTGTCCCATAAATTTTTAATCCAGTTAAATCATGTTAAATAAATTTGTATTTACGTCGTCTGAACGGCTTCATTATTTAATAGCAGATGCATGTTAAGGCGAGGATAGTACCTACTAAGATTCGTTTGTGTGTAGGAAAATTTGTAAAGGTAGTAAAATGGTAAAAAAAATCTCGGAATCGCTAGAATCCGTGACATAACAGGAGAAACTCACCTGATTGGCATCATATTTTCACTATTGTGTGGGTTCCTGAATGGTCAGGTCTCACACTGCTGTTGCGTGGCGTAAGTCCCAGTCTGCCACTTTTATTGATTAAAATATTGATATTAATTTCTATTCAGTAACTAAGGAATGATTCTTCTGATTGGCTTGAAAATATTATTGACGGTGCGTTCTTAAATAAAGGTGTTAATCCATACGTTTAGTCAGAATAGGTGCAAATTTGAAATTTTACTGAAATAGTTCAACCTGAAATCGTTGGAATACGATCAATTACTCAAGATTGCTTTTTTTGACCGGCTTCAGACACTCACTTTGGGTTGTGTTAATTTGAATTTGCTAATTTTATTAAGCAAATTGTTTCCCATAAAATGACTAGTGAATACCTCTTCTGATCAACTTCAAGCCCTAAATGATAGTGTACCTTTAATAAAAGTATTTTTTTATTATTAAATTTCAGCGATGCCGGTGCCAATTTACGAACTTTGTTCCCAATTTTATCAAATTGGGTTTTTCAAAAATATAAAAAAAAAAATTTGAGGCATGGATGTAATTATATATAAAATATAAATTTGAAAACAAAACTGGAGTTTACGGTGATTTTTAGTTTTAATGGAGGAAGTCTTTCCTATTTTCAAAACATTTCTAGCAACATTTTCATTTGCTTTTCCAAGAATTTTCAATTATTTCTCGAGAACACATTAATCAATCGGCTTCAAGATTTCATCTCTTGTTTAATGAATTTTGAATAAAATTCGCTTTTTCCGTGCATGGCTGCCACATCCAAACTGCTGCATAGGTCGTTCCTATTTTTTTTCCGTGTGATTACTGGAGGAAGGCTGCTCTGATTGTCCATTTTGCCACTTTTGCCCTATTATTTTCCCCTTGATGCTGGTGAGGGGGGCTCTTGATCTAAGGAACTGTTCGTGGCTTTGTAGACAGCGTTCTCAGCTCACACACTGAGGGGGTCAGGAACCGATATCAGGCAAGGGTGAAACGTTGGGCATGTTTCCTTTCACCTGCTGCTTATATATAATATATATTCAAACAGCTCCGGGGAGAACCTCGAGTTTTCCCTGAGGTACGTTTATTGTCTTCTCTGAGGATGAGGCTCCCCAGTAAAGTTCTAGAGGTGGGACCTCCCGATATTATTTTTATAAATTATATATATACGTATATATATATATGTCGTGCCGATTAGGTAAAACTGGTCAATTAGCAAGAACTCATTTAAAATTAAGTCCTTTCTAAAATTTTCTCTTATACGTTTAAAGATATATTTTTTTCATTTATGTTAATGTAAGAATTTATAATTTTGTACCAAGAGAAACTTTGAAAACCTACCTAACCTTATTACAACAAGCGCAATTTAATTTAGCCTAACCCAACTAAATATATTTTAGATACGTTAACATTAATTTAACAATAAACAAACACAATGAAATATATTTTTTACGTTATGTTCAGAATGATTTTGGCGAAATTATTGCATACACAAATTTTCACTTGTCTTATATGGCAAGGTGAGCGTTGCTATTTAAGCCAAAATCGCAAGTTTTACCTAATCGGCACGACATATATATATATATATATATATATATATATATATATATGTCGTGCCGATTAGGTAAAACTGGTCAATTAGCAAGAACTCATCTAAAATTTAGTCCTTTCTAAAATTTTATCTTATACGTTTAAAGATATATTTTTTTCAATTATGTTAATGTAAAATTTATAATTTTGTACCAAGAGAAACTTTGAAAACCTACCTAACCTTATTACAACAAGCGCAATTTAATTTAGCCTGGCAAGGTGAGCGTTGCTATTTAAGCCAAAATCGCAAGTTTTACCTAATCGGCACGACATATATATATATATATATATATATATATATATATATATATATATATATATATATATATATATATATATATATAATCGGCACGACATATATATATATATATATATATATATATATATATATATATATATATATGTCGTGCCGATTAGGTAAAACTTGCGATTTTGGCTTAATATATATATATATATAATCGGCACGACATATATATATATATATATATATATATATATATATATATATATATATATATATATATATATATATATATATATATATGTCGTGCCGATTAGGTAAAACTTGCGATTTTGGCTTAAATAGCAACGCTCTTCTTGCCATATAAGACAAGTGAAAATTTGTGTATGCAATAATTTCGCCAAAATCATTCTGAACCTAACGAAAAAATATATTTCATTGTGTTTGTTTATTATTAAATTATTGTTAACGTATCTAAAATATATTTAGTTGGGTTAGGCTAAATTAAATTGCGCTTGTTGTAATAAGGTTAGGTAGGTTTTCAAAGTTTCTCTTGGTACAAAATTATAAATATTTACATTAACATAAATGAAAAAAAATATCTTTAAACGTATAAGATAAAATTTTAGAAAGGACTTAATTTTAGATGAGTTCTTGTAATTGACCAGTTTTACTAATCGGCACGACTATATATATATATATATATATATATATATATATATATATATATAATATATATATATATATATATATATATATATATAATGTCGTGCCGATTAGGTAAAACTTGCGATTTTGGCTTAAATATATATATATATATATATATATTATATATATATATATATATATATATATATATATATATATATATATATATATATATATATATATATATATATATGTCGTGCCGATTAGGTAAAACTTGCGATTTTGGCTTAAATAGCAACGCTCACCTTGCCATATAAGACAAGTGAAAATTTGTGTATGCAATAATTTCGCCAAAATCTTTCTGAACATAACGAAAAAAATATATTTCATTGTGTTTGTTTATTATTAAATTAATGTTAACGTATCTAAAATATATTTAGTTGGGTTAGGCTAAATTAAATTGCGCTTGTTATAATAAGGTTAGGTAGGTTTTCAAATTTTCTCTTGGTACAAAATTATAAATTCTTACTTTAACATAAATTAAAAAAATATATCTTTAAACGTATAAGAGAAAATTTTAGAAAGGACTTAATTTTAGATGAGTTCTTGCTAATTGACCAGTTTTACCTAATCGGCACGACATATATATATATATTTATATATGATATCATTGACCTCCTCATGTCTAGCACGGCTGTTTCAATGAACCTGGGGTCTTGAGCTCCCACCACACCTCTCAAACGTTCAGGGACAGCAAGCCTACTCTTACAAAAACGTATTAACCAATAACCGATTTGTAGAACAAAATTATAACAGAAATTCAAGTAACTTATAGCTAGAAATGAGTATTACTGAGAATAAATCTAAAACTTGGTAATTATTTTTAGGTGATGTTATTATTTCTTTTTATTAGCGGATGTGATCTTTCATATTAACCTATTTTCAGTTAAAAAAATAATATTCAGTAAGACTAAAAACAAATTGCAGTGAACACCCACACCGCATTTGTGAGTTGCTCTATATTCACTACACACAGTGCTCTGCCCTTATGAGCGACATTGCATAGGAGTCGTTCCATAAATGTGCACGTTTGATCTTGAGGTGCCAGGCACCAGCAGTGGCTGCAGTGCATCGCACGTTTCTACCAGTCAGTTTACAATTGACATACTTGTAGTAGAGTTGTGCTTCGCTCTTTGTGAACAATTAAAGTTTTGTAATTTTCGAAACTTATACTTTGTTTTTTACACTCACCCATCAAAGCGCAAAAGAGAAGCAGAAAGTGATAGTAAGGGACAATTTAATGAACAGTGAGAAAATGAATTCTCATTTATTTTGGGTCCGTCAGGAAACACATTTATGCATTGTTTGTGAAAACTCTCAATCAGATAATAGAAGACATGATCTCAAGAGGCACTGTAAAGTACATCAGACTGAAGCAGAAGAAAAACTGAAGTTAGTGCTTGGGTCTGAATTATGGAAAGAATATGTATTTAAGAAAAAAGGATGAAGTAAAAACCAGACAAAATATATTTGTTAAAAAAAGTTTAGAAAGTTTGGCGATGACGGAAGCGTCCTATGAAATTGCCTTTGAGCTAGCTAAAAAACGGAAGCCTTTCTCCGATGGAGAAGAAATTGTCTCCAAACATTTGCAAGATGTCTTGGTGAACAAAATATTGAAGAAAAATTAGACGAAATCACTGTTAAAGGAAGCAGTTACAAGAAGCACCGAAGAACTTCTCCATGATGTATCTGAGCGACTGAAAGACCTTGTCAATAATTGTAATTTCTTAAATTTTTAAGCTTTAGACGAATCTGCTGACATTTGTGACGTAACCCAGTTAAGTCTTTGTGTAAGAGGAACTGATGATAATTTAAACATCTTTGAAGAACTTATCTGTCTTGAGTCACTTCATGGAAAAATAAGAGAAGCAGACATATTTGACAGTAAAGCGATGCCTAGAAAATCTGCGACTAGATTCTATTAAATTCATTAGTGTTTGTACAGACGAAGCACAGTCAATGATAAGTAAAGCAGCTGGGTCTGTAATTTTCCTTGAAATCTTCTTTAGGTCGTCATTTGCTAAATATCACTACAATAAAATATCACTACAATAAACACCAAGAGTCACTACCGGTTGTGAAATGCTTAAATAAAATTAGAGAAAGAGAACAGGTTCTCAGTAGATTCTGGAAACTGCAAAATTGTGTTCATAATTTTCTGGAAGAGAAGAATGAGCTGCCTCAGGGAAAAGCCCTTTTATATGATAACAAATGACTTTTTTTATTTTTAGCCATTTCCGGTGATGTTACCAGCCATCTCAGTGATCTAAATGTGAAATAATTAGATTATTGTAAGTCATATGAATGTCGTTTTAGTGATTTTGCTAAAGAAGAAGACTGTACCCTCGCATTTATAAACCCCTTTTACACTAAGTGAACCAAAAATCCTGAAGATGCATTGTAACATACAAACAGAACTTATTGATTTGAAAACAAATTCATTATTAAAAATAAAATATGATGAGCTTACCTCAGTCACATATAACTCTGACATAATTGCTGGCGATCGTTCATGTGAACATTTTCCAGAACTAAGAAAATTTTGCCCAAAGTTATATCTGTCGCTGTTGAATGACAGATATAACTGGGCATTTTCATCCATGAAACTGAAAACAAATTGAGGTCGCGAATGACTGATTCAAGTTTGAAGAATTCTCTGCTGCTCTCAATAACTAATTTAACACCACATATTACAAGTTAAGCGAAATCAAAGCAGACTCAAAAGTCTCATTAAAGTAAGTAATGTTTATCTTGCCTTTATATTAAATAATTTTATGTAAAAATGCTAAATATATCCATATCATCGTATTTGTAAATAAATGAATTGAGGTGCAAGTATCGTATGGCGCATCTGAACTGGTGCCTGAAAAAGTTGGCGCATGGAATGCAAGAGTTTGGCCACCCATGCTTCAGAGGATGAGCGGTAATATAAGTGAATGAAGGGGTAGTTTTTAATCCGAGAGGCGAGGATGTGGGGTGGAGTGGTAGTTTGTAAGGCTGGAGTGGGATAAGGAGGGACTTTCAGACGACTAGGAGAAAAAAGGAAGTTTTAGATTCTTACGCGATAGTTTCTAATGTTGTGTGCTGAGACGGTAGGAAGACAAAAAGATGTTAAAAGCAGCTGCAAGGCACATCTACTTTTAATATGATCTATAACTTACTAACAGCGAGATAAGGGAACAAGAGGGATATCAATTCTCTGGAATGGGAAGCTATAAAAAGAGAGAGAAAATTAATACTGGATGAATGTTCAAAAGAACATATATAAACGTTAGTCTCCAGAGTTCACGATCGCCAGAAACGGAACCTAGAGCATGTAGATTCGTAAACATATCTTAAAGTATTTACCGAGACGTTCAAATATTACGGGCTTTATAAATTCAATAAAGTGAGTGAGTGTAAGGCAGTAAGGGAGGAAGTCAAGCGTATTGGCAGAATTCATTATTCGATAACGAAAGTTATGAAGTTTTCAAGGCATTGAGCAATGATGTTGGTAGTTGTCAAGGAAACTTTCCATGCTATGAAAATTTCTCTTACGGAAAACTAAAATTAAAACGAAGTATAATCAAGATGAGGTAAAGGAAAGATAATTAAAATATTGAAGAATATTTAATACAAAAATTAAATAAAAACAAGAGAAATACCGAGACATGTAGACAGGCTGTTCCTAGAAGAGAGCTCGGTCTTCTCATTCACTCTGACAAAAATTAGAGGAGGTGGCTCTGTGATAATGAACTCAGGGCTAGTTGCTTCAAGAATCAATATCAGCACAGTAGTAAAGGCTGAGGTTTTTTTAAACTAACCTAGTCGAGTATAAAAAAGCACAGAGGAGACTAGATGGCTAAACAAAATACTTAGTGAAGGCCAAATGAAGAAAGAAGGGGGGAGGGAACTTTAACTTTAAAAAACATCATTTCTGGTAACCATAAAGTGAGTCTAAACTAAAACAACCCAAATACTGAAAAACAAGTTGACTTAAAGCCTACCCTTACCTTGTTTGGAGAGGAGATGAGGGTAAAGTAGCCACCCTGACTTCAGCCGAACACCAAGTGAAGGAGGCGACACCATCACCCAGAGAGTCCAGTACCCACCTGCGGCTTCTAACATGCCCAACAGATAGCGTTACTTGTGATCACTCTGGGCCTGACAGTTGGTATTACAGCTGCTGGGAGTCTCGTGCGTTCTGAAAATAAACTTAAGGAAAAATAATTAATGTTGTCCCCTCCCGACAGAACACACAAGAATGTTAGTCTCCAGAGCTAACGATCGCCAGAAAAGGAACTTAGAGCATTTAAATAGACACGTAAGCAGATTTTCACTCGTTTATTAAATAGTCTTTTCAAATAATAGGAACATTATTAATTCAACAAAGATAACTAGAGTAAGGCAGTGTGAAATGTGGCTGAGGTCACGTGCTAAGGTAAAATGCACATGCTTCAAAAATCTGAGTAATAGTGTTGATAGTGACTAGTGATGGCTCTAAACAGATTTTATTGTTCTTCTCAGATTCTCTGATGACAAGTTGGGTATTACGGAAATAGATAATGTGTCTTCAGATGCTGGGATAAATAACACAATCATTGATCAAATCGTTCCTTTGATCGAAACGTGTCCTCGTTAAAAGTGTCCTAAGTGTTGGCTTGTTTGTCTTATCCTCGGTATTATATACGTTTTCAACCAGGTATCGTAATACAGTCACAATACCAGAAATAATTACATTCCCAGGTAATCTAAGTATTAGTAGTGAGTGTAGTCAGAATAAGTTTTATAATAATAATACGCACTTTAAAATCAGATAATATATTTCGTATTGTATATATGATCGGCTGAATAGCACTAGATGAGGACAGACTGCCACTAATAATTGAGTGGGCGCCTAATGCATTCCCCTTCAAAACCAACTTACAATTAATTGAATTTATTAATGGGACAAATACCGTTGAGAAGACAATGGACGTATTTTTACAGCAACATCTTTATTAAAAACTGCATTTGTTTCTACGAGAGCATATTTATTGGTCCTAATAATTAAAGACAAGTTATGCATAAAGTTTATATGATGGAAGAAGTGAATGTGACACTTAAAGGATAATATACCCTCGTTGGCTCACTGCAACGGCCACAAGTTACGTCAGTTGGGGCCACAAAATGCACAACTTTCCCCAGAATGACGCAGTCGACAAAGTTAAGAATGAGGGACCGGCGCCAAACTTTACCTGACCTCCCACTCATGACCACAATAGCTAACCCAATGGATATTAAACTTACTCAAATCGATTTTCTGATGGATGCTAAAATTGTGCAGAATAGTCAACGAAAATTGAAGCTACGTTTAAAAAGGACGGTTGGGTGATATATTCAACGGACAAAGAGGATCATAATGCCTCATAAATATCAGAATTTACATACCTGTGAAACGAGAACTTAGCAGCATCTATAATAAATAATACTGTTTTTCACTTTAACTTTTGGGAATCAGGAAGTCTCCGGACTGATAGAATGAAACAAATATTATTGTAATTGAATAATTACTTGAAGCTCAGACACAGACACACACAGACACACACAGACACACACACATGCACACACACACACACACACACACACACACACACACACACACACACACACACACACACACACACACACACACACACACACACACACACACACACACACAGGGCAACTACCTGAGGTATGGAAGACAGCAAATGTAGTTCCAATTTAAAAAAAAAAAGGAGACAAACACGCAGCCTTAAACTACAGACCAGTGTCACTGACATGTATAGCATGCAAGGTCATGGAGAAGATAGTCAGGAGAAGAGTGGTGGAGCACCTAGAAAGGAATGAGCTTATCAACGACGGCCAACACGGTTTCAGGGACTGGAAATCCTGTGTCACAAACCTACTGGAGTTCTACGACAAGGTGACAGCAGTAAGACAAGACAGAGAGGGGTGGGTAGATTGCATATTCTTGGACTGTAATAAGGCGTTTGACACAGTTCTACAGCTGGAGGACCAGGCAGGGGTAACAGGGAATGCACTACAATAGATCAGGGAATACCTGTTTGGAAGACAGCAGCGAGTCATGGAAAGTGGTGAGGTGTCAGAGTGGGCGCCGGTGACGAGCGGTGTTCCACAGGGGTCAGTCCTAGGACCGGTGCTGTTTCTAGTATTAGTGAACGACATGACGGAAGGAATAGACTCCGAAGTGTCCCTGTTTGCAGATGATGGGAAGTTGATGAGAAGAATTCAATCGGAGGAGGACCAGGCAGAACTACAAAGGGATCTGGACAGGCTGCAAGCCTGGTCCAGCAATTGGCTCCTGGAGTTCAACCCCACCAAGTGCAAAGTCATGAAGATTAGGGAAGGGCAAAGAAGACCGCAGACGGAGTACAGTCTAGGGGCCAGAGACTACAAACCTCAATCAAGGAAAAAGATCTAGGGGTGAGTATAACACCAGGCACATCTGAGACGCACATCAACCAAATAACTGCTGCAGCATATGGGCGCCTAGCAAACCTAAGAACAGCATTCCTACATCTTAATAAAGAATCGTTCAGGACCCTGTACACTGTGTACGTTAGGCCCATACTGGAGTATGCAGCACCAGTTTGGAAACCACATCTAGCGAAGCACGTAAAGAAGCTGGATAAAGTGCAAAGGTTTGCAACACGACTAGTCCCGGAGCTAAGGGGTATGTCCTACGAGGAGAGGTTAAGGGAAATCGACCTGACGACACTGGAGGACAATAGAGATAGGGGGGACATGATAACGACATATAAGATACTGAGATTAATTGACAAGGTTGTCAAAGACAGAATGTTCCAGAGATGGGACACAGCAACAAGGGGACACAGTTGGAAGTTGAAGACTCAGATGAATCACAGAGATGTTAGGAAGTATTTCTTCAGTCACAGAGTGGTCGGGAAGTGGAATAGTTTGGGAAGCGATGTAGTGGAGGCAGGTTCCATACATAGCTTTAAGAAGAGGTATGATAAAGCTCATGCCGCAGAGAGAGTGACCCAGTAGCGGCCAGTGAAGAGGCGGGGCCAGGAGCTATGAATCGACCCCTGCAACCACAACTAGGTGTGTACAACTAGGTGAGTACACACACACACACATACACACACACACAACCACAGCACACATGAAGCCACATGGGGGCCCAGAAACGTGGAGGGCTAAGATGATGGAGGTGGTACTGGAAAACCTCATGCATCAACACGTTAGGGACACTACCAGAGAGAGAACAGACGACGAACCAGTAAGACTGGACCTAGTATTCTCCTTGAGGAGTTCAGACATTGAGGACATCACATATGAAAGGCCTCTCGGAGTTAGTGATCACGTGGTCCTGAACTTCGAATACATAGAGTTTCAAGTGGAGAGGGAAGCAGGAAGTGCAGGACGAGTGAAGCCAAACTACAAAAGAAGGGGACTACACAGGCATGAGGAATTTCCTGCACGAGGTTCAGTGGGAAAGAGAACGGGCGGGAAAGTCAGTAAATGAAATGATGGAATATGTGACAAAAAATATTATGGAAGCAAAGGAGAGGTTCATACCCAAGGGCAACATAAATAATGAAAAGGCTAGGACGAGCCCTTGGTTCACCCAAAGGTGTAGAGAGGCAAAAACTAAATGTGCTAGAGAATGGAGCAAGTATAGAAGACAAAGGACCCAAGAATATAAGGAGATTAGTCGAAATCCCAGAACTAATTATGCACAGATGAAGGAGGTCCAGCGTCAGTACGAAAATGACATAGAGGCGAAAGCAGAGACTGACCAAAAGCTGTTGTACGGTTGCATCAGGAGAAAAACAACAGTCAAGGACCAGGTAATCAGGCCGAGGAAGGAAGGAGGAAAGAGCACAACGACCGCAAAGTATGTGAAGAGCTCAACATGAGATTTAGAGAAGTATTTACATTGGAGACAGAAAGACACTTGAAAGCCGGAGTGGTAGGGTACACCTTCAAGTGGTGGACACAATACATACATTCGAGGAGGAGGTGAAGAGACTGCTAAGCGAACTAGATACCTCAAAGACAATGGGGCGGGGCAACATCTCTCCGGAGGTCCTAAGAAAAGGAGCAGATGCACTTTGTGTGCCACTAATAATAATCTTCAACACATATGTCGAAACAGGGCGACTACCTGTGGTATGGAAGACAGCAAATGTAGTCGCAATTTTTTAAGAAAGCAAATGGATCCACAGCATTAAACTGAAGACGAGTGTAAATGACATGTATAGTTTGCAAAGTCATGGAGAAGAATATCAAGAAAAGAGTGGTGGAGCACCTAGAAAGGAATGAGATTATTCATGACAACCAGCAGGGTTTCAGGGAAAGGAAATCCTGTGTGACAAACCTACTGGTGTTCATTGACAAGTTGACGGCAGTAAGGCAAACGAGAGAGAGGGTTGGGTAGATTGCATTTTTCTTGGACTGTAAGTAGGCTTTTGACACAGTTTCACACAAGAGATTAATGCAAAAGTTGGAGGACCAGGAAGGTATAACAGGGAAGGTACTGCAATGGATCAGAGAATACATGACAGATAGGGAACAACGAGTCATGGTATGTGACGGGGTATCAGAGTGAGCGCCTGTGACGAGCGGGGTTCCACAGGGGTGAATATAGGAAAGAGTAAGGTGATGAGAATAACAAAAAAAATAGATAACGGAAGATTGGATATCAGATTGGAGGGAGAGAGTATGGAGGAGGTGAATGTGTTCAGATATTTGGGAGTGAATGTGTCAGCAGATTGGTCTATGAAGAATGAGGTGAATCATAGAATTAACGAGGGGAAAAAGGTGAGTTGTGTACTGAGAAGCTTGTGGAGACAGAGAACTTTATCCATGAAAGCAAAGAGGGGAATGTATGAGAGTATAGTTATATCAACACTCTTGTATGGGTGTGAGACATGGGTTGTGAATGTTGCAACAAGGAGAAGGCTGGAGGCAGTGGATATGTCATCTCTGAGGTCAATGTGTGGTGTGAATATAATGCAGAGAATCCATAGTTTGGAGATTAGGAGGTGTGGGATTACCAAAATTATTATCCAGGGGGCTGAGGAGGGGTTATTGAGATGGTTTGGACATGTAGAGAGGTGGGAACAAAATAAAATGACTTCGAGAGTGTATAAATCTTTAGTGGAGGGAAGGCGGGGTAGGGGTCAGCCTAGAAAAGGTTGGAGGGAGGGGGTAAAGGAGGTTTTGTGAGCGAGGAGCTTGGACTTCCAGCAAGCGTACATGAGCGTGTTAGATAGGAGCGAATGGAGAAAAATGGTTTTTAGGACTTGATGTTCTGTTGGAGTGGAAACAAGGTAACATTTATGAAGGATTTCAGGGAAACCGGCAGGCCGGACTTGATTCCTGGAGATGGGAAGTACGGTGCCGGCACTCTGAAGGAGGGGTGTTAATGTTGCAGTTTTGTAGCTGTAGTGTAAGCACGCCTCTGGCAAGACAGTGATGGAGTGAATGATGATGAAAGTTTTTCTTTGTCGCGCCACCCTGACTTGGTGGGAAACGGCCTATGCGTTAATAAATATATATATATATATATATATATATATATATATATATATATATATATATATATATTTATATATTATTGTACCCACGAACGAGTGGTATTGCTCAATAACAACACTGCACTAGCCTAGGAGCCGAACTCATGCTGCTTTGGCCCATTAGACCACACAGTCCTTAAGAATAGCGCATCCAGCCAAGTTAGATGTTGTACCCGCCATCCAAGGACATACAAGGACACTACACCTTGTACGTCAGGCCCATATAGGAGTATGCGGCAGCAGAATGGAACCCACACATAACCATCTTCAGGCTACTACTACAACTACTACCACCACTAACCCGTGCCTCGGGTTAGTTGAATTCCCGCCTACAAGTGACTATGCCCTCGTCTCTTGAGGGCATAGTCACTGGTAGGCGGGAATTCAACTAACCTCAGCACACCGTTCTTTGTCATTTATAATTGTGCAACTTATTGCGTTATCTACAAGCAAGATGCTGGGAAATTTGCTGGGTACAGAAGATTTTCTTAATCCAATAACGGGAGGAACTTTTGTATAATATCCAATCAATGCATTCACTTTCTTCCCTTCATGCCCCTTAATTAAGGGAGGTTTCCTGACGCTGGTGAGGGGCTCTTCACCAAGGGAATTGGATCTGTGCTCCGGTTTCCTGAATTGAGCTTAAATACCTTTCACCCCCCCCCCACATAATCTTATGGGTTTAGCGCTCCCCCATGATTATAATTATAATATTCCCTTAATGAGATATTTGCAATACTTTTTGCTTCGTGTCAGGCTTATTTATCATTGCATGCTGGAAAAACGAGACTGCGGTCCCGTGAAAAATTCAACTGTACGTTGCAGGTGTTTCCCGTCCTCATGATCATTGTTTTGGCTCCTAACATATGTGATAGGCAAAAAGACAACCATTAATAATTATTTGCAGGAACCAATGTACTGTGAATGATGACCCAGCTTGAAGAAGTATCCTAACGTTTAAGTTAACCTTCGGGCAGTTACTAACTAGAGACGGCTTTCGCACCACCGTAAGTCCTTTCCAATTTGTTCATGAGGAAGTGGGACTCTGCTGGTCCTCTGTTCTATTAATTATTAGAAGGGCGAATATAGCAGAGAAGTAAGTACTTTAGTAGAGAAGTAAGTCCTTTCCAATTTGTTCATGAGGAAGTGGGACTCTGCTGGTCCTCTGTCCTATTAATTATTAGAAGGGCGAATATAGTAGAGAACTGTGAGGGCGATATTGTTAATCTGACATCAGTTGCGAAAGCTTTGACACTCTCATAATCGAGAACACCTCAGAGGTTACCATGTGATAGTTTCCTGGGGGGTTGCTTACACTCGGGAGTGAGTGCTGCCGGTTATGAGAAATTGTCTCCACTCAAAACACAATATGTGGTACTATTAGGATTACACTCACTGATAACCATATCTTCTCTCTCAGTAGATCAGTAACAACGTAGATGAAAAACAGGCAGTAAAAATTTGCATAGTTAGGCAAAGTTACAAATTACTTTAACATTTTCATTACTCTACGTATAGAATAAACACATGTAACAGATTATGAAAAGATCGGATTCTGTTTGAATCATATTCTTGTGTACCCATGCAGCAACTCCCTATGGGCACCCTGCTCACACACCCCAAACCCCCAAGTTTCCCCTAGGTCCACAGTATTGGAAACGAGGTTAAAGGTTTGGTACACAAATGCCGATGGAATCACAAATAAATATTAAGAGTGGAATGAAATAATAGGTGAGAAGTTCCCAGACATCATAGCGGTCACAGAAAATAAACTAAATGAGGCAATACCATACGCAATCTTCCCACAGGGATATCAGATCCTGAGGAAAGATAGAAAGAGCAGGAGGGGAGGAGGGGTCGCACTGCTCGTAAGGAACCATTGGAGATTCGAGGAAATGGAAGGAATGAAGGTGTGTAGAGAAAGGGACTTTATAGTAGGTACCATCCAGTCTTGGGAGCACAAGATAGTCATTGCAGTGATGTATAACCCACCACAGAACTGCAGGAGGCAAGGAGAGGAATATGACGAGAACAACAGAGCAACGGTGGACATTCTGGCGGAGGTGGCAAGAAAAGCGCAATTGAGCAGAGCGAAGTTACTGGTCATGGTAGATTTCAACCACAGGGAGATCGACTGGGAGAACCAAGAAACATAGGGGGGTCCAGAAACATAGAGAGCCAAGATGATGGACGTGGTACTGGAAAACCTGATGCATCAACATGTCAGGGACACGACCAGACAGAGAGAGGAGAGGACAAACCAGCAAGGTTGGACCTTGTATTCACCCTGAACAGCTCAGACATCGAGGACATAACACACGAGAGCCCCCTGAGAGCCAGCGACCATATGGTGCTGAGCTTTGAGTATATAGTAGAACTACAGATGGAGAGCGAAAACGGTACTGAAAGAGACAAACCAGACTTTAAAAGAAAGGACTACACGGGTATGAGGAATTTCCTGCAGGAGGTTCTGTGGGAAAGGGAAATGGAAGGACAGTCAGTAAATGAAATGATGGAATACGTAGCGACAAAGTGCAAGGAGGCAGAGGAACGGTTTATACCCAAAGGAAAAAGATTAAATGGGAAGGCCACAAAGAGCCCCTGGTTTACCCAAAGGTGCAGGGAGGCAAAGAATCAGTGTCAGAGAATGGAAAAGGTACAGAAGGAAAAGAACCCAAGTAAACAAAGAGATTAGTTGCATAGCTAGTAACAAGTATGCACAGGTATGGAGGGAGGCCCAGAAACAGTACGAAAATGGCATAGCATCGAAAGTAAAGTCTGACCCAAAACTGATGTACAGTCACATCAGAAGGAAGACAACAGTCAAGGACCAGGTGATAAGGCTGAGGAAAGAAGATGGGGAACTCACAAGTAACGATCAAGAGGTATGTGAGGAGCTCAACTCGAGGTTTAAGGAAGTATTCACAGTGGAGGCAGGAAGGCAGCTGGGTAGACAGGACAGAGTGCATCACCAACAAGGAATGTGTCAAGTGCTGGAGGGCATACACACAACTGAGGAGGAGGTGAAGCAGTTACTCAGTGACCTTGATACCTCAAAGGCGATGGGTCCGAACAACATCTCCCCATGAGTCCTTCAAGAAGGAGCTGAGGTACTGAGTGTGCCACTTACCAGAATATTCAACACATCCCTTGAAACTGGGCAGCTACCTGAGGTATGGAAAAAGGCCAACGTAGTCTCTTTAAAAAAGGAGACAGAAAAGAGGCACTAAACTATAGACCGGTGTCACTTACGTGTATAGTGTGCAAAGTCTTGGAGAAAATCATCAGGAAAAGAATGGTGGAGCATCTGGAGCTGCACAGGATAATCAACGCCAGACAGCACGGATTCAGGGAAGGCAATTCCTGTGTAACAAACCTCCTGGAGTTCTATGACAAAGTAAGAGAGGTAAGACAAGAGAGAGAAGGGTGGGTTGATTGCGTTTTCCTGGACTGCAGGAAGGCCTTCGACACAGTTCCTCAAATGAGATTAGTAAAGAAGTTGGAAAACCAAGCGTGTATAGCAGGAAGGGCACTGGAATGGATCAGGGAATACCTCACAGGGAGGCAACAACGGGTCATGGTGCGTGATGAGGTATCACAGTGGGCGCCTGTGACGAGCGGCGTAACGCAGGGGTCAGTCCTAGGACCAGTACTATTCTTGGTATATGTGAATGACAAGAGGGACGGGATAGACTCAGAAGTGTCTCTGTTCGCAGATGATGTGAAATTAATGAGGATAATCAAATCGGATGAGGACCAGGCAGGACTTCAAAGATACCTGGACAAGCTTGACATCTGGTCTAGCAACTGGCTTCTCGAATTTAATCCCACCAAATGCAAAGTCATGAAGATCGGAGAAGGGCAAAGAAGACCGCTGACAGAGTACAGGCTAGGTGGACAAAGGCTACAAACCTCGTCAAAGGAGAAAGACCTTGGGGTGAGTATAACACCAAGCACGTCTCCGGAAGCACACATCAACCAGATAACTGCGGCAGCACATGGGCGACTGGCAAACCTAAGATTAGCGTTCCGTTACCTTAACAAGGAATCGTTCAAGACACTGTACACCGTGTACGTCAGGCCCATAATAGAGTATGCAGCACCAATCTGGAACCCACACCTGGTCAAGCATGTCAAGAAATTAGAGAAAGTGCAAAGGATTGCGACAAGGTTAGTTCCGCAACTCAGGGGACTGCCCTACGAAGAAAGGTTGAGGGAAATAGGACTAATAACACTGGAGGAAAGAAGGGTCAGAGGAGACATGATAACGACATACAAAATACTGCGGGGAATCGACAAGGTAGATAGTGACAGGATGTTCCAGAGAGGGAACACAAAAACAAGAGGGCATAATTGGAAGCTGAAGACTCAGATGAGTCAAAGGGATGTTAGGAAGCATTTCTTCAGCCACGGAGTAGTCATGAAGTGGAATAGTCTAACAAACGATATAGTGGAGGCAGTAGCTATACATAGTTTTAAGACAAGGTATGATAAAGCTCATGGAGCAGGGAAAGAAGAGACCCAGTAGCGGACAGTGAAGAGGTGGGGTCAGGAGCTGAGTCTCGACCCCTGCAACCACAATTAGGTGAGTACATTAAACAGGCTTCATGAACTTAGATTTTAAACTTGAAAAGGCAGAGTCTTTAAGACCTCAGCAAACTTTGCTTAAGAAACTCGGTAAGTTGCAAAAAATGTCACCGAGTGTTATAAGCAGGGAGCAACACTGTCAAAAAGAGTTACTTAAATTGCTGTGTTGCCTGCAACAGCCTCCGGGAAGAGAAAGAGGTGAATGAGGAAGAAGAGAATGAGGATGAGGAGGGAGAATGGATGTGAATGTTGTGCCTGAGGAGATCCATGTGTGTCATTAACCAGCATAATGTTACCACATGTGACACTGATAAACTTGAGAGCCGCAGCATATATGCCATGCCACTTGTTGCTTTGACGGAGACCTCTACCTTTGCAATGAGTTCTAGTTAAGTGACCTCCCATCAGTAGCACACACGTATCTTTGACCTGAAATAACTTATGAAGTTACATTTTAACTCAAACAGTCTATGCAGGAAACATCCGTTCTGGTGTTCACACAGGGGCCAGAAAACCTCTGTCTCTTTCTTCGACTTTGTAATGCAAGATACCATAGACATACCGGAGACCAATAGACCATGAAAGGTGAGTGTACTTAAAGTTAATTTTAGGGGTTACCTCCCCCGCAGCCACATCTTAGACCAGGCCTTCTGACTGCTAGTAGGATCGAACAGGCTTCTGGTACCAGCAGTACGAAGTTCATCGTTTGCACCTGTTCCATTGGGAACTGACTGGAACTTATCAGGCCAGGTGTTTGTTATCAACTCCTCTTATACATTGAGGGAGGGTGTTGATAACTATTGGTCAGCTTACACTTGATGAATTCTTTCTTTTGTTTTTCATTTTAGGAATATGGTACCGTCAGTGAAGCAAGCCTCCTGGTTTCATATAGGGCGATATCAGTGTGCAGGTTTGGAACCAATCTCTTCAGAATTCTCCAGGCGTAGACTATTATTTATCGTTCTACCCTATGATCTGAGTAGTACAGTTCAATGAACTTCAAAAGTAAACACAAATTCAAATGCTTGATTCAGTTTATACGAGCAGTGAAAGTTCCTTGTTCTTTTTTTCCAGTTATACAGATTCTCTTTTTTTTGAAAGGGACAGGTTAATGTGTGATCTCTGTGCCGGTACGACCTGTGCTCTATGAGTATCCTATTATTTGCTGTATGACCCTTGTGGTTTAGCTCTTCTTTTGATTATAATAATAATAATCCTATTATTAATGAGCTTGCCGGATGAAACAAATCCGCATCAGCATGAGATATATAATGTGAATATGATAACTTTATACAATACAGACAAGCTGATTACTAGGACTCATGTGTACCAGTAAGGTATCTTTAATCCAAAGCGTTTCATCTACAGGTATACTCTACAGACCTAGAAATGACTGGTCTTCAAGTGGAAAAAGTTGGTAACATAGAAAGAAATCCAATAAACCACAGTAGGAAGACAATCAATCACCGTAGACAAATTTCATCGAACTGACAAAAATAAGCACAACACTATAACTCCAATAATTCAGCGACCATAAGAAGCAACACACCTTCGGAGTTATTTACATGCAGGATGAAACGCTACCCAAATCCCCAAGTAGGATCCAACAGAGTCCAGGAATTTCATAATAAAACATGAGGCCTGACCACAGTACATATGTTAGCTCACCGTAGTACTTTAGTGTTAGCTGACTGTAGCACAGATATGTGACATGACTGCAGCATATTGGTGTGATCTGACCAAAACATATAAATCATATCAGATGACAGAAATGCTTAAAGCAATTAGCTATAATTAATTGGTTGTCAGGATAATAATCAAGTGTACATAGTTTATATAATTTTTGGTAGTGAAGATTGTATAATCAAATGTACATAGGTTATATCAATCAACTATTCAATTTTAAACTATTACAAGTTATAAGTGAAGTCTTTCTTGGTGGGGAACTTGGGCATCACTTTCCTGAAAAATATTCTTAGCCTGATATATCCATCTCTTGCCTTCTGTCCAGTCACTTCAGTGCAGCTTCAGTCATCTCTTGCCTTCTGTCCAGTCACTTCAGTGCAGCTTCAGTCATCAATGTTATCCCTCTATCAACAGCTTGAGTGTTGTTTGGCCACTTGGGAACCTCCAGTGGAGTCTCAATAATTTTCAGAACCTGTTGATCTGATAGAGAAACAATGAAAGGAGGCTCAGTTTTGAGTTCAGTCTTCCAGTCAATCATGGAATGATAGTTCTTTGCTTGCCACTTTAGTTTGGGAATCACAACTTTTCTTGAGTTGACAATAGAAGCCACATTGTCATTCTCTTCATCTTCACTGTCATCCTCATCATCAGTGTAGATGATGAGGATGACAACAGCATGAGCAGAATCTTCTCCATCCTCATCAGATATCTCAGTACTTTCTTCTGTCTTCTGATTCTCTTCTCTAATTTTTCTTATCATTGAGACAGCTTTGTCTCTCACAGTCATGTCTCCATCAGCGCACATACCAAGAAGCAGCTGATCTGTGTCAGCAAAGTAGGAATTTCTTTGGACAGTCTTCTTTACTATCTTCTTTTCTTCACTGTTCAGATGTCTCATAAATTACAGTGACTGGAAGACGTTCTTTGGACAGTGTCTGACATAAGGTCCAGTTTGATGTGGAACCACACTGGAGCACTGAACTTTAAAATCATAATGACGACTCTTTTCAGTTCCTGACTGGGTCTTGATGTTGCCACATACAGCCTAAGGATCCTACTCCATAAAGTATTCCACCTTGACACACACGGTGGACCTGGTTCAAGAGCAGCCAAGTCATCATCAACCACACCTGTGATCAATCCTTTGCAAATCCTATACAAGTATTTCTGGTCCCAGGACAGATCCTCTGCCACGTTGTCATTCAGAGCAGGGAAATCAGTGAAATTGACTGGCTGGAAAGCAACAACTGGCAGCTCAGACAGAGGATCCTTGATTTGCTTGCCAATGGGACCTCTGCAATGCTCAGGACCACTGCCTGGAATGGCAGCTCATTTTCATGAAGCTGACAGATGAAATAATGAACCAGATGACCAAGCAACATTACAAGATAATGAATGTCTCCATTATCAGCTCCGATATTCAGTGCCGGGCTCCACCATGATGACGTAATGATCTTTCACCACTATCTTTGGACTCCATTTCTGGTCTTCTCGTTCTTTGTCATTACACGTGTGGAGGTTTTCTTTTCATCAAAATACAGTGATGTGATATTTTCCAAGTTTGCTGCTCATTTTCTTGCCTCTCTATTTGGTGTTTGTGTCTGGCATCTCGTAACTTCTGTGGTTCAATAACTTGACTTTTGTCGTCCTTGGTGATAATGCCATAGTCCATTAAGGTGGAGGTAGCAATGGCAGCTCTAGCATAATAACTGAGAAAGTTAGTTAATGTTTATAAATACTGCAGAGTACATAGATACAGTACATTAAACACTGCAGACATTCAACAATTTCAATCACAAATGCTGTAGACTAAACCTCAACCAATCAACTTCATATTTGGCACTGAATCATAGCAACAATGCCTGAAGAGTGCAGCTTTGACCACAATTTCAGTACTCCCTAATATATATAATGTCGTGGTGAATGGGTAAAACCTGCGATTTTGGCTTAAATAACAACGCTCTTCTTACCAAATAAGGCAAGGGAAAATTTGTATATGCAATATTTTCGCAAAAAAACATTCTGAATCTAACGAAAAAACAAATATTTCGTTGTGTTTTTTATTACATTTTTCTAAACTTATCAAAAACATATTTGGATTAAACTAAATTTAATTGCGCTTGTTACAATAAAGTTAGGGAAATTTTCTAAGGTACTTTAGGTACAAAATTATTAATATTCACATTAACATAAATGAAAAAAAGGTATTTTTGAACGTATTAGAGAAATTTTTAGAAAGGACTTCTTTAAATGAGTTCTTGCTAATTGACCAGTTTTACCTATTCGGCACAACACACACACAAATATATATATATATATATATATATATATATATATATATATATATATATATATATATATATATATATATATATATATATATATATATATATACATATATATATATATATATATATATATATATATATATATATATATATATATATGTATATATATATATATATATGTATATATATATATATATATATATATATATATATATATATATATATATATATGTATATATATATATATATGATATATATATATATATATGTATATATATATATATATATATATATATATATATATATATATATATATATATATATATATATATATACATACATATATATATATAATATATATATATATATATATTTTTTTTTTTCTCAGCTGTCGTATCTGAGCTCCTCTGCAAAGACAGTGATTATGTATGAGTGTGGTGAAAGTGTTGAATGATGATGAAAGTATTTTCTTTTTGGGGATTTTCTTTCTTTTTGAGTCACCCTGCCTCGGTGGGAGACGGCCGACTTGTTGAAAAAAAAAAATATATATACATATATATACAGTGGACCCCAGGTGTTCGTCCTACTCCAAACTCGCCCTTTTATGTAAGTGTATTTTTCTTAATGCTTTTGTAAGTGTATTTTTGGGGGTCTAAAAGGACTAGTCTACTTTACATTATTCCTTATGGAATAAATTCGTTTGGTAATGGCACTTGAACAGCATTCTGGAACGAAAAAATAACCAAAACCGGGGATCAACTGTGTATATATATATGTGTGTGTGTGTGTGTGTACTGATCCCGTGTGTCTTTGTGTGTGTTTAGCATTGTCAAATATGAGTGCATTGTGCATTCTGCGAGTTTGACTTAACAAGCAAGTGCATTACCCGGGGCATCAAACACGGTTTGAAAGTTATTTCATCAAATCCTGCCACATTGGCTCCGGCTAGGCGCCTGTACTTATCTGGGGTCTAGCTCCTTGGTTAAGTATTGGTTTCTCTGATATAGAGTTTGCAGGTTCGAGTCCTGCTGTGACGTGGATACAATGTAAATAATTTCGCCTGTTTGCGAATTAAGTATATATATATTTTTTTGGGGCCACCCTGCCTCGGTGGGAAACGGCTGACGTGTTGAAAGAAAGAATATATATATATATATATAATATA